>JBCEWC010000923.1:0-46996 GCA_038996855.1 Solanum aculeatissimum | reverse complement strand
TCTGCAGTAATCCAACTGTTTTGGAGACCATATTTCTGAGCTATGAATCTCCTCCACAATCCCAAGTCTTCACTACATTTGTGTTTCCTTTTAATAGTAATCCAAATAAGTTACAAAAAGATAGCAAAAACAATTAGGAGAATCAAAGTAAACTTATGGCACGTTATTCTTAAACAACCTAAATTACCATATGTAGCTGTATTTTTTTATAAGAGAGTGAATGCCACACAGGTTCAACAACAACTAGTGGTGGCAAATGGACGGGTCAGGTCAAATTTAGGTGGTTAGAAACCAGGTCAACATAAAATAGGTAATAATTCAACCCACCCATATTTCATATGGGTAAAAGTGGGTTGGGTAACAATTAAGTTGGGTAAAAGACATGTTGATCCATATTTACCCATGTTTTCATGAGTAAATAATATTTCACTTTAGAATTCAATATCCGGAAAATACTTCAGTTACTTTTTAGGTGAGAAAAATGAACATACTTTAATTTTATTGTATCATAAAGTCATTAAAAAAATCCTATAACTTTTCAATATAAAGTAAATAATTTTAGGAGTAAAATGTTCTTAATATTTTTCGAGATACTGTCGAGCAGCCGATCTTAGTTTCATGGATTTTCTTTTCTTTGAAGAACACTTAAAATAGAAATATCAGATACCTTTTCATTTGAAATTTGAGTCTCATCAATATTACCAACAGTTCTTGCATCTATGCATATAGCAAAAGAAAACAATTATATTCAAATCAAATATAATTCGTAGCTTTGATCTTGTAAAAAGCAATATAAGCAAATATGCATCATATTGAGATCAAACAAAAAGAAATTAAACGTGATCCAAAAGTGATGCCACCGATGCCTATTAATTAATGAAAATTAAGTTCTCTATTTTGAGAAACAAATATTGATATATGTGAAAGTATTACTGTGAACTATTAGAGCTTTACAACCAAAAATTTTCTTTTAATGATGAATAGACAAGAAATAGCAATGCCTAAGTTAAGACAAGAAATTATAATTCACGAAGCAAAAGTTGAGGTGAATAACCAACATTTTCAGTATAGTGCTTATCCCATTAGGCTAAACCATATTTTACCCATGAGTACCCATAGTTTTATGGGTTGAATATGGGTTTAAACCTAATTTTACCCATTTGAAAAATCACTCACCCAACCCACTAAAATATGGGTGGGTTACCAAAATATGGGCACATTTTGCAGGCACTAACTAAAACCATGCTTGATTCGGCACACATTACTATTTCAGAGAAGCAACTATAAGTTAGTCAAAGAATAGGAAGTCCAAAAGAAATTCAGAAAATGTGATATTTTGGAGCATCCAAGTGGCAGCGGATAATATGTAACTAACATGCTATATGGTTAACATTCAAACACAAAAAAGGAGACATACCTCTTGGCACAAACAATGCAGTATAAGCCACCAGACCTGCCTTGCTCCTTGTATCTTTTCTGAGTTGCAAAATTCTCATTCAACTTTTTGGAATAAGACAGGGAGAAATTATGTACCAGTTGCTTAAATTCAATTGAGTCTTCAGGAAACTCAGTTTTTGCACAAGATACCTGATCCTTTAATTCTTTAACCACATGGTCAGATGCTTCTGATTGTTTATCATCTTTACCTCTTATCCAAACATTTTTTGTAAGATGATGTTTCTTGTTACATTGAATGGAAATATATTTTCTGAGTGAACTGGGATTCTCATGCATCTTTTGCTTTTTTCCAGGATTATATGGTCTAACAAGGTGCCTTTGCCCCTGATTTGTTGAACCATGGTGTGACAATGAGCCATCAGTGGCAGCAACTCTACCATAAAGGTCACCGCTGTATGTCCTTTCTGCCTTTCCAAAGCACTTGTCATCCTCAAAGTTCTCCGGAGACAGTAAGCCACTAACATCTTGATCATCCCACACCTCATTTCTATAATCTATATCTTGAGTTCTGTTAATGTTTTTCTTCCATTCACTGAACACAATCCGTCCAGAACTGCGTTCCATCTTTTCTTCATCTAAAATGTACTTCCTCTTCCCTGATCTTATTGGATGACCATCGCATCCAATTAAACTTGCTTCAATATTCTTTGGTCGAATCCTATCACCAAGCATTTCCATTTCACATTCAACCCGGGGTGATCTACTCCACCCCTCAGAATAGATATTAGAATGTTTGCTCTTGCTGCTATGGCAATCCAGTTGCCTTAGAGGAATCTCTTCATGACAGGGAACATCGAAATTTTCTATGTCTGATTCTCTTAGAATTTGTGTATCAACATTAGTATCATTAGAATCCACATAAAACTGACCTTGGCTTGATCTCACTAAGGATCTGCCATCAAAAAGGCTCATTGAAACTTTTTGTTTGTTCAAAGAATGGTGATCCCTTGAACTACTGTTGATGACATCTCTTTGAGGAAACTCATTGTCACTAATATTCTCTCTATGGCAATCCAGTCGACTTACAGGAATCTCTTCATGACAGGGAACATCCAAATTCTCTATGTCTGATTCTCTTACGTTTTGTGTATCAACATTAGTATCATTAGAATCAACATAAAACTGACCTTGGCTGGATCTCATTAATGACCTGCCATCAGAAAAGCTCATTGAAACTGGTTGTTTGTTCAAAGAATGGCGATCCCATGAACTACTGCTGATGACATCTTTTCGAGCAAACTCATTGTCACTAATATTCTCTCTAAGGGGTTCCAAAAGAATTTGTGCCCGAGCATGCCTTTTGTCCAGTACTGCCTGTTCAAGAAAAGTAATCCTTTCATATGAATGACCATAATCACTAGTATCTCTCGGTCTCCCTTTCAGATATACATAATCCATATTGTCACCCCTAGGAGAACTAACTTTATCATACTGGTAGCTTGTCGGTTCCTTATGCCCAGCTGCATAATCTTCCAGGGTATTATAATTGTGATTTTCACCATATTCATTGAGATATAATGGTTGTCTGAGCTTCGGGGAACTCCTTGATTGAATATCCCCAAGCAAATGCATGTCATCTTGAATCATAGGGGCATAATTCATCCTAGAGGTTCCAGAGGATGTGGCCAAACATTCCTTATACTGAGAGGGGGAAGCAAGATCCTTAGACCGGGACGCTGACTCCATGTCAAGAGAAACATCCTTGGGATGAAATCTAATTCTTTCCTCTCTTTCACGCATTTCAATTGCCGACAATCTATCTAGAAGGAAAGGATCAGGGTAACGAGCAATCTCACCCCTATACCTAATCTCTCGGGGTTGTACATAGGCAGATAAAGGACTCCTTGCAGTCTCCACATACTTCGAGGCAGATTGAGAATCAAAGGGCAAACTATGAGCTCCTCGGCTTGACCCATCTTCCAAAACTAACAGTTTATGTCGGTCTGACCCATAACGATGCACACCACCTCTCTCATTATTCACATTATAGCATTGAACACTTCTAGCACTGTCATATTCATAACCATAATCCCCACCAGTGCGGGGTGCAGCTTCATATTTGTTTTCATAATCAAATAACTCATGTCTTCTCCTCTCTTTCTCATCCCTACTCAATGAAGCCTGATAATGATGTTGAGGCCTTTCATTCACTTGTCGATAAACAGGTGACTTCAACCGAGGCTGCACCATATCACCTCTATAACTAAATTCTTCATCTCTCACCACTAACCCTCTCCTCCTCAACTGGGGTTCCCTTATATCACCTCTATCGCTAAAATCTTGATCTCTATCCATGACCTCCCTCCTCAACTGGGCTTCCCTTCTATCACCTCTATCGCCAAAATCTTGATCTCTATCCATCACATCCCTCCTCAACTGGGGTTCCCTTATATCACCCCTATCACTAAAACCTTGACCTCTACCCATCACCTCCCTCCTCAACTGGGGTTCCCTTATATCACCTCTATCACTAAAATCTTGATCTCTATCCATCATCTCCCTCCTCAACTGAGGTTCCCTTAAGTCACCTCTATCACTAAAACCTTGACCTCTATCTATCACCTCCCTCCTTAACTGGGCTTCCCTTATATCACCTCTATCACTAAAATCTTGATCTCTATCCATCACCTCCCTCCTCTGCAAACTAACTCGACAAGGCTCTCCCTCTCTCATAAGACTCAAACTCCTCTGCCTACGTGAATACTGTTCCATTACCCCATTATCATGCATAGAGCAACGATCAGATTCCAATTCAACTCCATGCACTCCTAATCTCTCAGCCCTATAGGCTCGCACTGCATCAACATCACACTCCACCGACCTCATTTGCTCTTCTTCTTTTTTCCCCTTTTTTCCTTCAGTACTACCGTAAACGACTCACCCAAATGCTCAACAGTGACCCAAATCAGAATCACTCAAAAATCAAAAATTAACAACCCAAATCTCAAGAGATATCAGTTCGTACATAAAATTTCCCTAACATCAGCATTGTTCATTCATTTTTTTCCCTTTTTTTCCTCTGTCTTTAATCACTGGAAATAGAAACTTAGTACTACTACAAATCTACGTAGTCACCATCGTTATCGTTATCGTTATCGCTATTCCTCTATACTAATACTAAAACATGTTTGTTCATTCAAGCCCTAAAACCCTGTTACCATTTTCGTTGGCTTTCTTCCTCCTTCATGCACGAATTACGAAGAGCAAAATTGAAACTTTTGAGTAGTTGAAGCGAGAACCGCCATGAACGATCTAGTTGAGTTGAGTAGAGACTTTGAGGGAAACTTCTCAATACCGTAGAAATGGGAACATTCTCACTCTCTGCATCTTAAAAGTTTGAAGTTTTATTTGTCTTTTCGTTTTCCTTTCTATCACTTTCACTTATCATATTTAATTCATTTTTAGAGTTTAATTAAATTAATTTAAAATTTAAAATATTTAAAAAGTTATATATATTGATATTCGATAAAAAAATTATCTTAAAATATTAATTAAAGTTCATATAATTTGATTTTTCACAAGCATAACGTGACAAGTAAAATTAAACAGAAAGAGTATACAGCTTAATTCAAAACACTATGTTCAGATAGTTATTACCTCTGATTTCATAATCTATCATGTTGTATTGTATCCTATTATATAATTTTAATAAATATAGTGTTTTAGATAGATTATATAACTTCTCGTCGTTACGTAATGTCTAAATCTATATGAAAAGTAGAGTATATTATGAAAAAATAAAGTAAAGAATGAAATGAGTTTATTAAATAAAAAGTAAAGATAAAATGAGAAAAGGAAAAAAAAATGACAATGCTAATGTGATCATTACACAAAAAAAAGACTTTTGATATAATAAATCATAAATAATAGCCAAAACAAATATGTTGTTTAAATTAACAATACAATAGGTAACATGTAATACCCGGTAAAATTATCAAAATATCCCTAGATGAGAGATGTTTGCGTAACGTATCCTCCCAAACTTTTTGGCAATTTTGAGGCCGCAATCGCGATCAACACTAAAAATTGTGTGAAAAAATGGTCTTGGTTGATTTTTAGAGCAACCGGATCAAAAGATAATTGTTTGGAGCAAAAATGCAAATCCAAAAAAGTGCACGATTTGTCCGCGTCGCAAACCTGTCGCAGACTTGCACTTAAATTTTGGTCCCATTATTTCTACGGAATCAAAAAATCTATCGAAAAGCGATTTACAAAAAATTACACATAATGCGATTTATGTGTATTTTTATAGAAAAATAGTTTTTCAAAGCTTTTTAAATTTTCCGTCAAAAAATGAACTAAAGCGCGACAAGTTCACATCGCAGACTTGCTCCATTACTGTACTTGACGATCAATTTTAAAAGAAAGGACATTCTAGTCTTTTCCCCACTCTTCCTAAACCTAACCCACGACTAATAAAAGTCGTTTTTGACTTAAATAGGATTTTTAAATTCATTCCTAAGTCATTATTATGTTCTAACTAAGAAAAGACATTGAGTGAAGAAGAGGAGAGAAACTAGGGTTCCAGAGAATCTTACGAGTTCTTCCAAGCTAGTCTGAAATTTCAATCTCCCAGGTATGTAAGGCTACTCATAACGTTGGATTGAGTTCATCCGCGGGCCTCACATATTGATTTCTTGCCATTGAGTCTGAGTAGCGTTTTACCCTAATTCTTGAATTGATTTCTTGGATTGTCTATTGTCCTATTAAGTTCTCGTATATAAAAGTGTGTTGATAATCTTCACGAGTTGAGTATTTTATTGGATACATGTTCATGTTTTCATTCACATGAACCCTAGATGATGATTATATTTAATTTTTATGCATTATTTTAAATTGAGATTTGATGATTGTTTTGTATGTTTAACAAAGATGATTTTTGAGTATATTTTACTGAGTCCGTATAGATATGAGTTTTTTTAGCATAAATAGTGATTTCGAGAAAGAGCCTTGATGATATGTAAAGATTTTAAAGCATATTTTTAAAAGAAAACACTTGATATTTTGAGAAAGTATTTTGATGATGATGTAAATGATTTTCAAAATATATTTATTGATGGAAGATGATGTTTAAGATGAGTTTGATGTTTCAATCAAGGTCCAATGAAACTTGATGAGATGTTTTTGAATAATATACTTACTTGATGAATATGAGTACATATTTTGGGAGTAGTATTGAGCACCGAATTGGGTAGGGTAATTGATGGCTCAAAGCCCCAGAACTATGTTGCCCGCATAAGATAGTTGTGCAGTTAACTCTGGCAACTCTTGTGCCAAAATGATGGACGGGTATGATGGTTCCAAGATGTTGATGTGACGTCTTTACCTTGGCAAGTATTGGACGGGCGAGCAACAACACCATCTCCGTTATGCATCACCAACTATAATGGTGGGATGTTGTCGATTAGAGAAACTCCCTAGTTTTGCATAAATGATTTTATTGAGCTGCATACGATTGAATTTACTTTCAAATCATAAATATGTCCTTAAACTTGCATGTGTTTACTGAGTTGAGTTGATTTTGAGTTGAGTTACTTGAGTTGAATATATTTGATTATGTCCTTTCCTTTTCCAGCCATTTTACATACCAGTATATTCCAGTACTGACGCCCATTTGGACTACATCATTTTATGATGCAGAGACAGGTATTAGAGGTCATCAACAGACGCTTCGTCGAGGATCTTATTTTCCTACAACTGATTGGTGAACCCTCCCCTGCATTCGGAGGATACCACTTATATTCCTTTTGCTTTTGAGTTATTTTATTTCTTTGATTGGGTTAGTCATAGTACCTTCTAGATATGTAGAGATAGAGGATTCATAGACTAGATAGAGATGAGTTCATATTGAGGTTCCTTTTCTTAAATAGAGTTTTATTTAAATTTATTCTTATGTTCCAAAAGTTGAGTTTGACCTTGTCGCCCTATGACCTTTATTCATTGAGTTAGAATGTTGATTGAGTTGCCCATCAAAATGTCACTTTATTTTAAGTCTTCCGTTGATGTGAAGGATTGAACGATCGTTATGAGGCCAAGTGGTTCGCTCGGGAACTAGCAATAGTCTCTGAGTGTCGGCCACATTTAGGGTACCCTCCTGGAGCATGACATAACAACAATCCAAACAAGTTGTCAAATGTCGTTACATTGATGGGATTAAGATAATTATTTTGAGATATCGCGAGATTATTTTATTCTATATTTGAAATGAATAGTGTTTAGCTAAACATTATTTTATCTCATATATAGGACGACATACTGATCGGTTCAATTCAACTTATTGATTATCAGATTAATCGATGAGATTACAAATAAAAAATTCTCTTCATTTCAAATAAATTACATACAATGTGACAAACAAAATCTAATAGGATATTCCAAAAATATTAAGTAATTTGCACCTGAGAATCATTTCATTAAATTGAATATGATCTATCAATTAAAATAAGTAATAACAACACAGTGCACACGATATTAGGTTAGGAAGATTAATTGCAAGTAGAAAATATCAAGTATAATATTTGATACTAAAGGGACCAACAAAATAATGAACCTACAAGATCTATCTTCAGCTTACTATTAGGTTATCGATTAATTCGTAAAGAAAAAAATGCTAAACTATTACAAAATTAATATTCTCATTAAAAATAAAATTGAATTGTTATCTAATCATTAAATAAATAATTCATTATAGGTAACTTAATAACACATTTTGAATTTGGAAATAAAGTTCAATTTGATTTTGAATAATCCTACTCATATAAAATGTAGAAAATAATATCATGAATATAGCTATATATAACTACTCTCGTAGTTTCTTGTTCTTCGATTTTTATGACAATCTATTATTTCATATTATTTGTTTATAGTATTATTATGTTATAGTATTATTCTATTATTACCTGTTATTTTTGTTACTATTGCACTTCTATTATATCTTTTCCTATATTATTTTTACCTTGAGCGAATGATCTATCAAAAACGATCTTTATACCTCACTTTAAGATAAAAATATAGTATACATACACTAAAACCTTTTCAAACTTCACCGTGTGGAACTATAAGTTCATTGTTATTGTAATTTCAAATATCCAAAATATATTATTTCGTAAGAATATATTTAATATTGTCCATAAATTAATGTAAAATATGTGAAAAAGAATATATTGAATTGAGATATAAGCATTTTTATGTATATTTGACTATTCAACTTCACATATATGGATCTAAAGATTAAGATTGCCATGCAATTTTATTTTTTAAATGAATGTATGTTTTTTTCCAAAATATTTCAAGTTTTGCCAAGATTCTATCATTTAATAACTCTGAATTATTACTTGATTTTAATATGAGTTTAGAAAGGACTATTGTTTTTTATTTTTAAAAAAATATTTTTTTATATTTTATTCATTTTAACTTAAAAATATATAATGATCTGAGGGAGATATAAGAGTGGCTAACTCCTTCCTAGTCTGATAAGAGGATTTTAAAATCTTACTTGAGATGAAGAAAATGAAAAAAATGATTGAATACCTAGTCATAAATAAACATTAAGATATTCAATCTGTCAAAACGGAACTAAATTTAGACAAAATCTAGAAAACCTCCTTCTCAGAAAGGATTTCAGATGATCAATATCTTCTTTTTTTAGGATAATTCTAAAGTTGGTCAGATTCCATCTATTTATAATCACGAGCTATTTATTACAATAGAACGATCTTCAGAATTTATATAAAAAGTGTTTTGATTATTAAAATAACAAAAAAGTCAGTTTATCAGCAATTTTGTTAGTATTCCTGTGACAATCTTGTAAAATGTATCATGTAGTCTAGAATAGGCTTATTGGAAGATTCAATCTTATTCTGGAATTATCAATTTGATTTACTAATTTTTAATTTATAAACATGCTAAATTGATAATTAAATCAATATTTTGTTATCGATTCAGTTAATCAACATTTGATTCTTAGCAATTTGATTTACGATCTAATCAATATGAAATGACTTTTAAAATTTTCTTCATTATTTGTTGTTCATTTATATATTTATTTTATACAGAAAAGTCTACATGAATCACAAGTAAAAATAAATTTAAATAAGCTATTGCTAAAACATATTTGATTTCTTTCTAGTTAAGTAGTAAACTTTGGGTGATTCCAAGTAATACAATAATAATCACTCAAAAAGAGAAAATAAAATCATATGTAGTTTATACTGGTGAGCAAAATTTCATCATCGTATCGATTTCATAAAGAATATAATGATACTAAAATAATAATTATAAAACACTCAAAAAAAGATCTAAAGCCATAATTATATAATTTAAAATAAATTATTTTAATATTATCTTATTGAGTAATCACTTTAATCATTAACTAAAATCTTAAAATCAAACCAAAAACTCAACAAAAAAATTAATAAAATTATTTAAAAATCATTAATCCAACAATTAAATCCATTTTGCATGGCAAGTCAAAAGTCGGATTCGGATTCGGGTACATAAGAAAATTCGGGTTCGGATCCAGTTTCAGCTCATATGAACTCAGGTGATCGAAGTTCAACAAAAAGAATAACAAAAGCGAAAATGCATTACTGGGTTCGAGCATCTCCGTCAGATTTCGCCGGAGAAATTCCAAAACCTCGAAGGTATGATGAGATTTTTCTACTTCAATCTGTTTTGATTCATTTGTGTTTGGATTATTCGGATTTGAAGCTAAATCCGTTGATTTTGTTACCAATTATCAGTGGACACACTGCTGTTAACATTGGGAAATCGAAAGTTGTAGTGTTCGGTGGATTAATTGACAAGACGTTCCTTAGTGACATCACTGTGTATGACATTGGTATGTGATTCTCTCCTGATCGAGTAATGTTTAATAATTAATTCTCCTTATTTGAGTCAAACTTTGTATTTTTTGTAATGAACTACAAACTTTGTATTTTAAGCATGTCATTTTGAGCAAAGTTAGGTTCCGTATTTGTTGGGAGTCTTTTCAATTTTGATTAACACTGTATGTCAGTATTGGAATATATGGCATTTAGAGGACCTATAGTTTGTTTTCCTTAAGAATTTGCTTTTCAGTGTGAGTTCCGGAAACCTTTTTTGATGAAGTAGTTTCATTTATGGCATCTGTGCGAAGAGCACAAAAGGTAATGTGTTAGCTCCAATACATTACGGAGTATGCTAGGACCAGGGAGGTAACAAAATCTAGAAGATTATCTGGGAATAATTACAGGAGATAGATTGCACCAACTGAACAAAAGACATCAGCTAACATTTAATTCTCTCTTTACTTGAGTCAAACTTAGTATTTTAAACAAGTCATTTTGAGCAAAGTTGGGTCTGTGTTTGATGAGAGTCTTTTCAGTTTGATTAACATTTTGTATGTCAGTATTGGAACGGACAACATTTAGAGAACCTATAGTTAGTTTCCTTAAGGCCTTGCATTTCAGTGTTGGAGTAAGTCTGAGATTTTGTCTATGAGTTTCCAAACTTAGAAGAACTAGCAGGGGTCCTTAGTTTTAGCATTGTTTTATTTCCCACTACTTACCTAGCTCTGTCACTGGGAGCAAAGCTCAAATCAACTGGAATCTGGAATGCTATCATTGAGAAATTTGAGAAGAGACTTGTCACTTGGCAAATGGAGTACTTATCCATAAGTGGCAGACTGACACTGATCAATAGTGTACTGAACAACATTCTAACACATTACATGACCCTCTTCCTGATACATAACTCAGTCCTTAAGCTTGACAAAATTAGAAGGTAAATCCCATGGGAAGAAAACAACCAGAAGCACAAATATCACTTGGCAATGGAACAGAGTTACTCAACCTAAATCACAAGGGGTTAGGTATAAGGAACCTCTAGCTCCACAACTAAAATATGTTATTCAAATGACTGTGGAGATTTGAGCAAGTCTAACTTGGCTAATGGGAGGAGGTCACCACTGCCAAGTAGGGGCTCAGAACAACTGGTTCACCAAAAGGGTTTCATCCAGTCATGATACTAGCCTATGGAAGCATATCTCTAGGCTCTAGCTACAGGAATAAATTCTTTCAGTTGATCTCTTACAAGGTTGGGAATGGAGCTCATGTGAAGGTTTGAAAGGAAAGATGGATGGGAAACAATTCACTGAGTGACTTATATGCACTAGCTATGATGCCTATCAGGATTCCACTAGCTGAAAACACGGAGAGGAATGCATGGAACCACACCTTTAGAAGGAACCTACAAGTATGGGAGTATAATGGCCTTATAAACCTTATTGCTTCAATTGAAGCTAGCAGCATTAGGGGTGTGCAAAAATTGAACTGACTGATAAATCGAACTGAAAAAAGTGTTATTGGTTTACTAATATTGGATTATTAGGTTAACAAGTTTTTAATGGTTTTACAAAAAAAATAATTATCAGGTTATCTGGCCTGTTTCGTTTTTCAGTATTGGGTAAACCGATAACCCATTAAGACTACAATAATTTACTACTTTATCCCTTAATAAATATTAATAATTTAGCATCACTTGACACTATATCAATACTAGTAAGTCATGTATTTGCTTGGTTTCCAATGTATAATCCTTTTGTAGGAAAGTAAATTAGAATATGAAGTTAAATGTTGCATATTGTTAAGTTTAGGTGCCCAATTGATTTGCTTGTTTTACTGTATCGCATCAAATTATTAGAGAAGTCATATATTTATTTTATGTGTATTGTCTTATTGGGTAAACCGAAAATCGAACCATTAAGGACCAAAAACTGATAAAAAATATCTTATTGGTTTGTTGTTGGTTTAGCATATTTAAAAACCAAAAATCGATAAATCGAACCGATAATACATAAAATCAAACCGACCGATGCACACCCCTAAGCAGCATATCAGAATCATAGCTAGCAGAATTTCATGGGGCAGCTCTAATAAGGGTTTATACACAGTTAAAGCTGGCAACAACCACCTATGTTCTCAAAATGGAATTATTGATAACCGGAATTGGAAGCACATATTGAGTAGTAACTCCCTATAAAGGTGATTTGCTCTGCCTGGACAGTTCTAAGAGACGCTTGATTGACTCAAGATAACTTCGACAGAAGGAACAGTCTGTGTGTCAATTGATGTTACCTGTGTCAGCAAACCTGGAATATACCAGTAACCTATTTCTTCACAGCACGGTGACAACAAAACTGTGGAATCTCTTCATTTCCATTTTTGGATTATGCTGGGTGCACCCTTAGTCACCCAATCTTCAAAGTAGATCTTCAAGTTCCAATCTTGAACAGAGATTTTGGTAACCATTAGTTAGTTTGACTCGAGATTTGTATTTCATTATATATAATGTCTGAGATCTAGAGAATGTCTAATTAGTTTGATTAGAGATTTGTTTGTTATGTTAGAATATGTGAAACTTGGAGATCCTTTAGTTAGTTTGGCTAAATTTATGTATTTCTTGGAGGAGTAACTTTAAGTTTTAGAGAACCTGTAGTTTTACACTTTTACTGACATTTCTTTCTAAGATAAACTGTCGAGTACTTGGACAAAATGGGCGTGAACTGAGCTGAACAGATGTCTAGAATCTTCAAATGGGCAATCCCAGCCAGTGTGAGATTGAGGCCTCTTTGATAGATATTTTCTCTGGTGATATTGCCAAATTCAGTTTCTGAAAGCCAATTCATTTCTGTCATTGGATCAAGTCACTTGTTTTGATATTCTAAATTCAAATGTTGTTAATTTTTCAGAAAAAAAGTTGTGGTTTAAGCCAGAGTGCACGGGCAGTGGTTCTGATGGCCAAGTTGGTCCTAGCCCACGAGCATTCCATGTTGCTGTCGCAATTGACTGTCATATGTTCATCTTTGGCGGGAGATCTGGCAGTAGAAGGTATGCAAATGCTATGTAATTTGTAAGCAATATATTATTGTGTCGTCTAAATGCCTTAAACTGGATATCTTTCCTCTTTCTCAGGTTAGGTGATTTTTGGGTTCTGGATACTGGTAATGTTTGCTTTCTACCACAGTTATGTAAAGAAAAATTATTGAGTATTTTTTTCTCCTCTTTTTACCATCAGATGTTTTTGATAAGTCGAACTAATCTCACTGATAGCACACCAATCACTACACAGTGAAGGTTTACATCAAACCACAAAATAAGCTTCTATCTATACAGTATTGAAGAACTCTTTTGCCCTAAAAAATACCAATGATCAGAATGGAGTTAAGTCATACATAGATCTTCAACCAGAAGAATTCCTTTCCCTTGAAATCAGCCAAAAGATGCATAGAGTATTGACTCGTGCAGAGCTCCTTCTTCCTAGCGTGCGTCTTCCTTAACCTCCAGTGCACCAAATTTTCCTCCACAGTTCTCAGTAGTCTGTGTGGCATCAAAAACAGGGTATGCTAGCTGCATAACTTTGAGTAGAGCTGCAATGAAGCAGTATACAATCCACTTCCTCACAAATTACTGTTTGCTTTGCATAAACAACACCAACTAGCTATTCCCGACTCCTCCTACTCCTCGAGTTATCCATCATTAACGTCCAAGACATACACCATGTGAAAAAAATATTTTTCTCTCTTTCATCAGACTTCGGACTTGATTTTTTAAACATTTTCTGTGGTGCTAGATATATGGCAATGGTCAGAGCTGACAAGTTTTGGTGACTTACCTTCTGCAAGGGATTTTGCTTCTGCTTCAGCCATTGGAAACAGTAAAATTGTAATGTAAGTTTTCGTCTTGCTTTTGGGGGTGCTTATATGTCCTGTTACTCTTTCATTATTATTTGGACTTTACATGCATGCAGGTTTGGTGGCTGGGATGGTAAAAAGTGGTTGTCAGATGTGTATATCTTGGACACAAGTACTGTATTTGATTGTAATTCTAGGCTTTTGCTCTCCTTTTTCTCTGTCAGAATACAATTTATCCATAACAGGTGGAATTATTTTGAACAGTGACTCTTGAATGGAGGGAGTTAGCTGTTTTGGGAACTATACCTCCGCCTAGATGTGGCCATACTGCTACTATGGTTGAGAAAAGATTGCTTGTCTATGGTGGTAGAGGTAAATATGGATGATATGATTATCTTGTCTTGGAAATATCATGCTCCTCTCCAAAACTTGCTATCCAGCTACTTTCATACATTGTAAAAGTTTTATGCGGCTTTGAAGATCTTGATGTCTTGTACTTATTATATTGAGCAATAGATAAATTTGACAATGGGTTTTGTTGAAAGGACGAGATCCCTAAAGGTTGAACTAGGTAATCTAACTAAAGCTGGATGAATTTTTTTTATTTGAAGTTCAACCCTTCACCTTTTACCGCACAAATACCACTGTCTTTTCCGGACACACCATGTACATACCTTTATTCTTTCTTTCCTTTCTACGCTTTTATACTCTCTGGATTAAAAAGTTTATATCGATAAGTACCTTGAGTAAATTTAGTTTCACTTATTGCATAACCGAAAATTTCAAGGACACCTAGTATGGTACATGAAGTTAAGGATTTACTCTCACACCTCTATGCTACATGCTAAACTAATTATGTAGGAATGAAGCTCTTAAAATGTAACTAATGTAAATGATTCAATGCTCGGAGGAGCGGTCTAGAAAGATCATAGATATAGACAGGATTATCTATACAAGCCGCCAAGGCGTGATGGGTCTTAGTTACTTGAGAATTAGAAGCTCCTGAGTGAACCTACAGCCTTTTGTAACCACAACACTCACTACTAATAGATGCGTTAATAACTCAGATAAATTTCCTTATACTGGATATGAAAGTCCTTTGAATTATTGGCGAGTTCTTTGGCTTATAACTCAGGCATTGTAGCTATCATACTGAAACACAAGTTCAAAGTGTTTTAATACTTTGATCTCTCTCTCTCTCCTGGTGATACTTCACGATAAGATCACACATCACCTTCTACTTGATAATTTCCTATAAGGACACTTTCTGAGTCATAAAAAGGATTGCATTAAGTATGTGGATGGTAACAATAGTTCAAGTACATAAATGATTTCTTCTGTTTTTCGCAGCAGTAAGCTTCTAGTTTTGTCTGTTTGGGAAAAAAGTGAGAAAATCCTTCATCTTACTGAACAAACAAGTAGGCAGCAGGTAGTAGTGCTTTGTCTTACTATCCGCCCATACTAGTAGTCATAGTATTGCTCCTATAGTTTCTTGTCCTTCGATTTTGGTTACTATATGATGTTTCTTGTACTTTGATTATCTTATTATTTTGCTGGAGTTACTTTTCATGCTTTGTGATGCATTGATTTCTGTTTATTCTCTTTTGGACTGCTTTGGACTGTTTTTCTTGAGCCTAGGATCTATAGGGAACAGCCCCTCTACCTTTGAGGTAGGGTAAGGTCTGTGTACACTCCACCCTCCCCAGACCTCGTGTTGTGGGGCTACACCGGGTATGTTGTTGTTGTTGTTACTGAACAAACAAGGAAATTTTTCCGCGTCCACTTTTATGGTGAACTTAATTCCTAGCATGGTCCTCTTGTAATGACGACATAAAAGCACCCACACTCTGCTTTCAAATATTTCTTTCTTTTTGACAAACATCCTACTTTAACTGTTCAGTTATTTGTATTTGAAGGTATGTTTATCACAATTACGTATGTTAATGATGCTTTTACTATATTTAGCCCCTTTTGTAGGCCAAGGTAGCATTGGTATCTTTAGTTGGTTGTACAGTACTTTCATCTATATGTGTTCAGATACTTGATTTCCTTTCTTAATATTTGACTGATGTATTTAACTTTACTTTTGGGTAGGAGGAGGAGGGCCAATCATGGCTGACTTATGGGCTTTGAAGGGCCTAATTGACGAAGGTACTTTTTACTTTGCCTTGAAGCTTCAGTTTTAATCCGTTGACTTCTTTTTTAATTAGTGATGTTTCCTTTCTCTTGAAACTATCTTCGGGTTTGTATTGAAGAGAAATGTGATTTACCTTCATCATGTTGCTTCTTGAAAAAATGGGTATGGCATGTTACACATTTTCAGTTAATAGTTTGTGTGATTGTGCTTATCCGGCCTTTCAGAAATAGGAACAAATTTTCCCAGAAAATATCAGTTTGGCTGCCGTTGACGAAATATGTTAGTTAGTACAACTTGTATTTCTATTTCATTTACTACTATCTGATAGTTAGTTGACATCCTTTTGACAAACACACATATTTATATACAATGTATGCACATGACATTTTGTAACCTATCTCTCTCGTGGTTAGTTTAAAATGTTTTTATCTTTCAACTTCCTTTCTTTCTTGACTTCTCTCTTGAAGCTTCTATGACTATTCTGTTTTAGCACTTAACTATATCAATATTTCTAATTTTCTGGAAGGAAGAGAATGAAAGCCCTGGATGGACCCAACTAAAGATTCCAGGTCAAGCTCCTACAGCACGTTGTGGACATACAGTTACATCTGGAGGCCTTCATGTAAGTCCATTTCATGGTGAAAATCACTTCATGCAAAATCTATATGATTTAATGTTTGATACAAGGACATAAGATTGAGTTTACACTGTTCTTGGGGTGTTGATGTTTATCTGCTGCGAAGTGTTTTACATCTACATTATCTATCTTGTCAAAACCCTTGAAAATCTGTTTGCAGTGAAGAATAATTAGCACCTCTCTGATGTGTGCAACTTTTACTGGTATACCTTGGG
The DNA here is from genome assembly GCA_038996855.1 of Solanum aculeatissimum. NCBI lineage: Eukaryota > Viridiplantae > Streptophyta > Magnoliopsida > Solanales > Solanaceae > Solanum > Solanum aculeatissimum. Next base: position 29,879 of record JBCEWC010000923.1, on the reverse strand, counting down.
GTTTCTTGGGGATTACAATTTCAATAGCATATAATACCTCCTTGAGGATAGTATCCTAAGTTTTGTTAACCCACTATGTGTCATCTGGTAGTAAAAATATAGGTGCCGAAATCTTTTGTGGTAGATGCACTGTTGCCACTTTGAGGAATACTAAAAGAAAATTAGTGGTGAATAATATACAAACTTCTGAAACTACTAACCCATACACTCTCTTGTTACTTCTTTCTGAAGTTGTTTCCGAGAGTTGTTTGTGCATATTGATGCACAAGGGCGGAGCTAGCCCTTGGTTAGGGGGTTCATCAGAATCCAATTCGGTAAAAAATTATACTATTTATATATGGTTAAAATAATTTTTTATGTATATATAGTAGATGTCGAACCCTCTTCAACTAATCCGTATGTCTACCTTTTTAGATTTTGAAACCCGTTAATAAAAGTCCTGGCTCCGCCACTGAATGATGCATATAAAATTCAGAGTTGTATGTACATATCTCTTCATCTAGGGGGCGTAAGTGCATGCAAGTTTGAGTGTTCAATAGTCCCTGAAGCCCAAACTGTCAAATACAAAGTCGTGTGTATATCAGCAGTAACAATCATTGTAAATTATGTTGAAATTCTAGATGAACTTCCCCAGGTTGGACTTAAATCTTTATTCAATTTCTGTTGCATTAGAGTGTGCAAGTATGATTATGACAATGGCTCTTTAGATGTTATTGGTGATACAATAATCTCCACTTTCATCTTGATTTAGCCACTCAAACCTTTCCTTCCTTTTAGCAACAAACAAAAGATTATGGAAACAGCATACTGACCTACACTTTCTCTGCAGCTCCTGTTATTTGGAGGCCATGGAACTGGTGGTTGGTTGAGTCGGTATGATGTTTACTACAATGATTGTGTTGTTTTAGACAGGGGTAAGCCTGGTTGATCAATACTTTCTACAATTGCTATGCTGCTCCATATAGATATAGGCTTTGCAACTTGTAGTACATTACAACTTTTGGTTTTCTTCTCTTGTGGAACTTATTTTACAGTTTCACTCCGTCATACTCTTCATCTACATTAATATATCTATACCTTGTACAAACAAAAGTAATCTGGCAACCTTGAAAACTTAACCAGATTAACAAATCTCTTCACAATTTATTGGTTTTGGTTTTATCTAAGATGGAGACACATAGTTAAGTGGCCTGAAAATCATTTGTGATTTTGTAAATAGTCGGGAAGAGTATTTTGTACTAACTTTTCCTGTTTCCAGTGTCTGTACAGTGGAAACGCCTAGCAACTACTAATGAACCGCCAGTTGCACGAGCATACCACTCAATGACCTCAATAGGGTCACGATATTTGTTGTTTGGAGGGTTCGATGGAAAATCAACTTATGGTGATCTGTGGTGGTTAGTTCCAGAAGGTATTGAGTTCCATTCAAGTGCATCGGTTCGTCTAATCTCTCATTGTTTAGTGGAGTTCTTCTTTTTCCCAAAAATTGCACCAACATTTTGTTCTATCAACTTAATGTGATTACTTCCTTAACATATTTCTTTTCTCCATGCATTTTTTCCTCTGTTGTGTATGTATAACCTGTGTGATTATATGCTGTTGATCTGTAATTCTGTTGGATCATTTGGAAATTGATATCAGAAACTTGTTTTTTATCTTCTCAACAAATTTTCTTTAGAATTTGCATATAGCCCTGTTTGATGGTCAGTAATGTATGAAAATATGTCAGGAAAAAAGCTTCCATTTAAGCAACTGTTATCCATTTAAATGGTCCTCAAGTTGTACCAGTTTAACAAAGTTACACAATTTGACAGCAGATAGTGCTAGCTCTGAGCTAATGCATGTCTTGTAGAAGTGAAGTTCTTTTGTCTCAGAGTTGTGTACACAAAGCTTTCATTCTTTCAACTGACCTCTTGTGCTTTTTTTGTTCTGAAATTTTAGATGATCCAATTGCTAAACGCGTAACGGCTTCTCCTCCCAAGACCATCCATGAAAACCTGGATGCTTCAATGACAAGTATGGAGAAGGTATAGAGCCCTGAAATTTCGTTTTCCATCACTGCCCTCTCACTTCAAGTGTTAAAATATGTTTATGTTAGGACAATATGACATCTGGTTCCTTTTCACTGTTATTTGGAATTTGGACATCTCTGCTGGATGATGTATCAAAGAGTTGGATATCATACTTGACTCGTGGACTGAATTGATCAGTGGTGTCTGTGCATGAAGTTTAACATTAAGCACTGATTACTGAATGATACCCATGAAAAAAGAGCCGCTTAGAAAGTTTGATTCACTTGGTGATGAGGCTTTTTCAAATTTCAAAAGAAATTTAGGGGATGTTTGGATTGGCTCTTTTTAAGTGAAGTTAAAAGCCAAAAGCCATAAGTTGGGAACCCCCAACTTTTGGCTTTTGTTATCTTTTGTACTTTTTCAGCTTTTAAAAAATGCTTAAAAGCACTTTTTGTGTTACCCAGCACTTCCAAAACTAAACAAGTGCTTAAGAGCCAAAAACCACTAAAAATAAGCTAATCCAAACACATAATCGACTTAGTTTTGGATAGGACATTTTCTTCTCAACCATGTATACTTTCTTCCATAATTAATAACAGGTACTCATTTTTATCAAAAAAATGAGATGTCAAACAATTTTCCTAGAATGAAGCAATGAAAGTACGACCTTTTATGGGAAAGGTTACAAAGTCAAAATAATTGTTTATGGTACAATAAAGATATCCACATTTAGAGGATGACAAATCCAACCTTATTCATCTGGCGAATAATTTAACAGATATTGGTCAACTTGATCTTGCACGTAATTAATCTGATAACCCTCAAAGTTGTGGCACCTCAGCTCTGACAACTTTCCGAAGCTTCACTACGTTTTATATAACCAAGTGATTGCCAGACGATACCTTCTATATGCATGCATGTGTGTGCATTTTTTTAAATAGTAATAAATTCTGTTGATTTCCTTGAGTATGTATATGTATGTCAGAGAGAGAGCGAGAGAGGATGATTGAGCAGTAGTTGAGGGTGTCAATTTTCCATGTCTGTATCTTTCAACCCAATAGTCCTCTTTATCCTGATTATGCTTTGATAGATATTTAGATGAGCGTGTTGATGCTGCTTGTATGATAGACAAAGCATCTACTGGTTTGACCCCCTCTTACTATTGAATATTGATAGGAGAGGCAAATGCAAGAAGATGCTGTATCAGAGTTGCAGAAAAGGATAGGACTTTCAGTATCCATCTCCAATTCCAATGCAAAGAAAATTGTAGATGAGTTGGAAGATACAGAATTATTAGAATTGGCATCTAAATTCATCGGAGAGGGCACTCTCAGTAATAAGGAGGTTATAGTTTCTTTGCTCAGTATATGTTATGCCATAAGAGAATTGTTTGCATTTCTCTAACCTAGAATTGTTTGATCACTGAAGGCTGTACAAGCACTTCGCAACCACTGGTCAAAGTCCTCGCCAGAGTCAATTCAATTAAAAGAGCTTAGCCCATTACTTCGTGACTACAAGCGCAGCGTCACCCGCATTAAAGAGTGAGATCACTGTTTTGTACATTTTTGTTGTGTTTACATCTAGTTAAGTTCTGGTTTTCTTATGAAGTGAAGAATTTACATGTGGAAAAGATGATCAAATTGGACAAATTTTGTGAGTGGTGAAGTAAAGGTAAATTTCACTAGTGAAGTGCAAGTATAAAGGCTATTGCATTGTTGGTTTATAATACTTCTTCCGTTCCAATTTATAGACATACTTCTCTTTTTAGTCTATCCTAAAGAGATTGTCTTTTTTTCTAATCAAGTAAACGTATTTTCATTCGTAAACATGACCAAAAGTATGGCTGTATACAGGGGGTATACCAAAAGGTAAAGAACTACTAAAATAAATGATTCTCTACAAACTCCACCTAATCTTCATTCAATTAGGAACTCTATGGGTGCACCAAAGGAAAATAAGGGATCAGAGGCTACTCCTCAATTGAAAAAAGCTTGACTCTACCCCTCAAAAGCTTTCCTGTTTCACTCTGTAAACCACCCACAGTAACACAAGTGGGACCATGTCTCATGCTTTGCGTCTTCTCCTCCTCCTCCCGCTCTTCCAACTGAACATCAACTCTTCCACAGTTTTTGGCATTGCCCAAGAAACACCAAACCACCTAAACATGTCCCACTATAACCTCATGGTAAGACCACAATGAACAAAAAGATGACCCACATCCTCACCTGCCTCCTTGCACATATATTACCAGCTCAGTCAAAACACCGCTACATAAATTGGAACAGTGGGAGTGGTATTTTAGCACCAGACTGAGATGTTTCATCCATGGATAAGTGTTGAAAAATAAGCTAGATTCCTCTCAAGTACATGAAATTTACTTGGTTCATGTATTAGGAAATTAATGAGGATGAATGTATGATTTTGTACATGAACTAGTAAAGATAAAAAGTCTAGGATTGAATTACGTAACATGTATTAGACTAGGTACATGCTAGAAAAGTTTTATAAGCACCTAGGTACTCCGAAATTTGTAACAATATGAACTGATGTTTTCCCCAAGTTATGATTTGTGGCATTATACTATAGATTTTTGGATATGATGATGAAATTTTAGAATCTCTTTTCAACCAGTATGACATAAGTGTATTGGCAGTGACTTTATCGATGTTTGTCAGGTGTAAGTCATTCATTGATTTCATATAAAATATGTCATACTTGCTATCAAATCTAAGTACTATGTCATACTTGCTATCAAATCTAAGTAATTCCTTTGTGAATATACAACCACACATGTTTGAAGGAGTGAATCTTCTCCTAAAAAGGAAAGGAAAAAGAAAATGGAGGGACAGGGAGTACCTCAGCCAAAATGTGGTTCACCTTATAACTTTAGATCATTTGATGTAGGGAAAATCTTGGCGCATACTTGCAATCCATGAATCTTGGATCTCTGGGGAAAGAGACTTACAGATTCTATCATATCAAGAATGTTAGTCAGGTATGAGTTCTTCAAGGTTCTATTTGTTAGTCTTGATGTTATTTACATCTGAATTCTTGGTTGCTTCACTTCTTTATCATCTCTCATGTCCATTGATCAAGTGTCCTCGGTTCTTAATATTCTGATTTGTTGAGGGTTGATCCTAGCTTCAGCACAGTCAAAAGAACTTTGTTCTTTTTTACTCCTCTTAAAGCTTTACTGAAGTCGTATCTGTGTGGTTCATTACCAAGAGAACTAACTCGTACTTGTTTCAAAATGAGTCGCACAATAATTCTGAAATTATCCTAAAAAGGTTCTGGTGTTGTATATAATACTTTAGGGTCCTTTACAGTTATGTTCTCTCTTCAATGCAAACCTCACAAGTAACTTCTTTTGGCTTTCTCGACTTATTAGGTTCCATCAGAAGGTACTATAATATGTCACATTTTCCATATCATGCTATACCTAATCTTCAAATGTAAACCTTTTGTACACAGTTCTGTTATTTTTTGAAAAACATCTACCTTTTCCCCTTTGGATCTTCAGCATAACATCTGACTCATTTTCCAGAAGTGCAATTTGTAACTGTGGTTTACCAAAACAATTTTAATTAAATACACTACTACGCTGGATACAATAAACCCTTGTGGGTCAGCCCTTCCCCGTGCCCCGCGCATAGTGGGAGCTTTAGTTCTCTGGGCTGACCTTCTTTATCAGTGTAATTATTTTTTTACACCATCCATGTAAGTTAACCTTTTATATTAGGTTACTTGCCCTTTATTCTAGGCTAGCAATCAAGGCTAATAAATATAGTTATCTACAATTGCCTTTAAGTGACCTGATTGTGTAAGTATATTTTATAGCATCAGTGCATAGAACTTAAACCCTTGCCAAAATAATGATTCTGTAGGTTGGGGCTTTTCATGTTATCATGTTAATTACTTGTAAAGTTTTCCTCTTTCCTCCAACTTCTTTTATCTTCTCATCATGATTACCGAGGCTAGCAGTGCAGCTTACTTGACAATTAATGCTAAAGTAAATTTAAACAATTCCCAACTATTATATATCAAGACTACTTTGCATGTGAATATTAGCATAAAGCTTCATGGAGAAGATGCTGAAAAGAAATTAAACATCATTTCCCCTTAAGATAAATGTAAATTATAAAGCTATTGAAACAATATCTATTCTACCCACAAATCAGGTCTTTCGGGTCATCAACTCAATAAGTGTAATGTTTGCCTAATCTGTCTTTAGTTTGTATAAACAATAGGAAACTGTCTGTCTCCAAAATTTGTATATTTTTGTTGTTTCAAACTTGTCACTTCAAATCCTGAATCACGATTCTGCTAACCTTAAGGAGTTGCGCCATCTGAATTTTACCAAGAGTTGGTTGTAAAGTTCATTCTTTGAATCCATCTCTTTCTCATATCTTCGTCTCTCCTCTCTATTAAATATTCCCCCTTCGTCAATTGTCCCTATCTTCCCATGCTCACTAATGTGAGACAAGACATCATACAACAAAACAACTAAACCTCAGCCCCGATGAAGATATGTCCATTGGGCCTAACTAAACCCCAAAAGCTAGCTCATTTAGGAGGATTGTCCAAGACTATATGAGGAGACCACAATCCATTCCCTCAATTCATTTGGAACTTACATTCGTCCACATGCCCATGTTTGAAACTGGAGAGTGAATAACATAACGCAGGGTCCAACACAACAAGAATTATTGGGTCTGGGTTTGATACCATGTGAAGACCACAATCCATTCCCTCAACTAATGTGGAACTTGACAATCCCAAACAAGTTGAAGTCAGATGTATAAATCCTAACCGACTATGTTTTTCCATTTAACTCATAAAATGCCACCATAGCCTACAAAACATTATCCATATGTTTATATCTATGGTCTATTTGTTGCTAGATCTTCGCTTTGATCACCTTTCTGTTTTTTTATTAATGACTCTTCATGTCATTTGCTCCTATTAATTCGTCAGTTTTGAGTTAGAATTTCTCTTCTGTGATCTTCAGTTGCGTATGGATGATATCCCACATTTGCTGACTGAGTACAGACAACTCCTTCTGGATTTAGGATCAAGCTAAAACATCAAGTTCTATATGGTATATTTCATCGCAAGCTTATCCTCGAGAGTAATCGTACTGCTCTTTTACTCCACTTATGGAATTACACTGAGTATGTATGTTGTTTTCAGCTTCACTTGGAGCTATGCATTTGGCACTTGAAAAAAAAGACATTTATTAGGACACTTGGGATTTACATGAGTGAAATAGACATAATGAAGACTAAAACCAAACAAATCTCACTTTCTTTTTTTTGAACAATACATAGTGAAAAATCAAATCAAGGATGGGAATTTTGATACATTATTTGAAGGAATATAAAATGAAAGTTAAACTAAATTGGTATTTATACATAGAAAATATTAAAATTATTCTATAGTGTCAACAATGTAGTTCAACATTTACTAGCATTTGGGATTCAAAACTTTGCTTAGCTCCTCCAACTTCCCCATTCTGAATTTCTCACTTTCCTTCACCAACTAAAAGATAATATCACAACAATTAAAAGTTAATTACATTAAAATTATTTTCTTAAAAGTAATAATAATAGAAAAAGAAAATAAATAATATATAAAAGAATGGCTATTATGAATTTATAAATCTTTACCTCTACAAGAGTGGAGGTTAGTTGAGTTTTTTCATTGTTCTTTTCATTGAAAGCCTCTAAAGCTTCTCTGTATTCTTTCTCCTATTTACAAGAGGAACATCATTAAATAAAATTATACAAACGTTGTGCACAAACTGTATAGCGAAATATACAAACGCTATATTAAAACTGCGAATTGTATAATGAATCATACAAATGTATACAAACGCTACTATAACTATAATTACGAAATATAATTATCCAAGTCTTAAACTATAGCTATTGAGCATAATTAGGTTATATATTCTGCCAGACTGACATTTATAAAATTTGCTATAAAAAAAAAAGGGAAGAAAGCAAATTAAATACCTTTTTTTGACATGTTTGTCCAAGTGATTTAATTTCACGATTAATTACATCAATTTTCTTGCGTACCATTGCTACTTCTTTTCTCATTGGATCAGTCAACACTTCAAGCTCCTTCACAAAAAAATACAAAATAAATAAAATAAAATTAGTTGCAAAAATAATTATTCAAATTAATTGATTATTATTTCCAATTTGCACCCTATAATAATGGGATTCTAATTTACTAAATCATATATTTATATTTTTCATACATCACATGTAGATTTTTCTTGGGAGGAGAATCACTAAGCACGAGGTTTCCGTGTGAGGTCAGATGATAATCAATTAATCAGGCAGAAAATAATAATGCAAAAGCTTTTTCCTTTTTATACGCTCTAAAAGAGACTAAACCATTATTTTGAAAAACAAACCAAATACCTAAAATCTTTAGAAAATAACGATGCAAAAGCTTTTTTCTTTTTATACGCTCTAAAAGGCAACTAACCAAACACCTAAAATCGTAACAGACAATTAATATGAACCATTACTTTGAAAAACGAACCAAACACCTAGAATCTTAAAAGACAAATAACATAAATCATACCTTCAAGATCTAAATCAAACACCTAGAGTCTTAAAAGACATAATATAAACCTTAATCCCCAAATACCTAAAGTCTTAAAAGACAGATAATATGAATTGTAGCTCCCAAACATGAACCAAACGCTCAGAGTCTTAAAAGACATAATATAAACCTTAACTCCCAGACACCTAAAACCTTAAAAGACAGATAATATGAATTGTACCTCCCAAACACGAACCAAGCGCCTAGTTTCTTCCTCAGCGCGTGTAAGTTGAGACTCAACTTTCCCTTTTACCTCCATTTTTTTCCTCTCAATTTCTTCTTCTCTAGCTTGAAATGAAGCCAATGCCAATTTAGTCATCTCTTGATCTTCATCATTAATATTATCCTCAATTGTTGATGTTCTTCCACTACTTCCAACACTTTGAAGAGTACTCATCATAATCTTGATCAAATATTAATTTTTTTTAATTTTTTTCCTTTACAATCTTGAATTTTTTCCCTTCACATTTTGACCCCTTTTAATATTAGTACAACATATTGCTTTTGCTTCAATTGTTCTAACTTCTTTTCTTGACTTCAAAACAATTTTTAAAAGGTACACATTTTTTTTATATGACTAAGTTTTATTAGAACTTTTTACATATATAAATACTCTTATGGGAATTATGAATTGTCTCTTTGTTAAGTGGATTTAATAAGTAAATGTTAAAATAGGCTTTTGCTTGAAGGAAAGGGGTAGGCTATGTGGTTTGTTATTTTGATTCATTCAAGTGTTTGTTACTTCAAATATTTGATGGGGTTGTTTATTTTTAGGACCAGTAAAAATTTATTCCTACTTGATATTTATATTAACAAAAATATGATGATGTGTCTTTAGCATGCTCTTTTATTACCTTTAAACGTCTTTATCTTATTTAATTTATTACTTAATCACGATAAAGTATATTGATCTGATGTCAACAATATAGAATATGCAGAATTTTTCATAAATAGTGTCAAAGTGAACAAATAAATAAATTGCTATGATGATATGTGGTTTTATTTTCTTTTATGTTTGGCTTAGTACATCGATAACTTCTTAGATTCACAAGTTAATTTCATCTACATATTCAAACTATGAGTTGCTTCAGTTGAGCACATGAACACATGAATAAAGTGCTCCTATAAAAATATTTTTTCAGTTTAAATTTTAGAAAAACTTATATGCATATTTTCAGATGTCTATTAGATAGTTAAGTTAATCACATAAATGTATCATCTCCATTAATTATACACACCAACCTCAAGTACTGAAACAAGTCTGAGGTATATAATTAAAGGAGGTGACATACTTTAAGTGGTTAGCTAGCCTTAGACGACATTTGATAGATTTTCAAAATTTGAATCGGAGATGAATCATGTCATGTTTTGAGATGCTTAATTGAAATAATTCGTAGTTAGAATGTCTAAATGAAATTTTTTGAAATGTTTACGAGATTGTTGATGTGTTAAGTCTTTTATTTATGTATAATATTTTTATTTTGATTTATATTTACATAGCTAGTAAAACAAGTCGACAAAATGATATCTCGTGACATGATAGAGGTAGATTTAAAATTTAAACTTTGTGTTCAATTTTTTATTAAACTTTGAGATAGTCTTAACTTGTACTAGTTTTTTTTTAATCCATATCTAATATTTATATTAAAATTTGATTAAATTTAAATTTGCATAAAAAAAGTTATGTTAACATCTAACTTCTTCTTTTTTTTCATTTGGGGGTTGATCGATATCTACTTAGAAATCAGATTAATTTGAATTTACTGGAAAATCAAACTAATTTTGGAGGATAAGGACTCCCTATCCAAAGTCACTCTCATATGCCAAATTTGAATCCGAAACTTTTAAACAAGAATGAACAGTTTTGAAAAATATTTTTCTCTAAAAAAATGACTTTTGTAATGATTTTTTTTTTATACAAGTGATGTTTCATATTGATTGTAACCTTCCTATTCTCACCCCCAGTAGCTCTATCTCTATTACTCTCGTAATATATATATTATGAAATGACCTTAATAAAATTTCTGATTTCGTCACGAGTGACCGCAAAAAAGAGTTGGTTCTGTGGATAAGGATCTGTTTGAGTTTTTGGAATTTGGACAGATGTGAAAACATAATTGGGTAGTGAAAATAAGTGGATGAAAATAAAGGGCTAATAGACAAAAGAAGTTGGCAACAACAAAGTGGTTAACAAAAGAACAAAAATGTAATTAGTTTTATCAATATGGTGAAAGAGATGGAAAAAGTGCATTATATACTAAAAACTCATTTTTAAATTGAAAATTGGTTCTTTTAGAAAAATGATTAGAACCAAAAAAAAAAAAATGTATCGCGAATTAATGAGAAATTTATGTTATAAAACATGATTTTCTCATTCTATTTCTACTGAATCAGCTCACTGAAAAACTTTCTAATTTTTCTATATGAAATAATTTTTTCTTTTTTTACTAATTCAAATATCAATTGAAAATTAATAGTAATCAATTTTAGTAGTTTCTCAATTTATGTTTCATATAGATTTCAATTATTTCATAATATGATAGCTAATATTTACTTTAATTGTAATCTGAGACTATAACAAAAATTGGAAATTTACTTTTTACTTGAATTAATACTCCATTTAAAATTTGGAATAATTACCTAATTACACTCCTTTATTTATCATATTTTTTATTATTCCTATCCATTTTTTAAAATTTCAAAAATCCCTTCTTTTCATCTAGATACATTAATTCAGTAATCCAGATACTTTAATTCTGATTCTTAAATTATTTCTATGTTCAATGTATCATGCTTTAAATGTTATCTGTTGATACTTAAAAATTCTAATTTTTGTACCCGAAACTGAATTAATGTATCTGAATTGTCATATTTTTTAAAAAAAAATTGTAAATCGTAAAAAGATAAAAAAAAAAATATGATAATTAACTATTTACACTATGCGATTTACGTAAACTCTACTTAAAATTTTGGTTATGGGACCTATTGGTCTATGCATGGAATATACTCCAAGGAAAATTATCTATGAAATTCTTTGACTATATATTAGGTAGTACTTATTTAATTATAGAATTTAAATTATATTCAAAATTTTACTTATTAAAAAAATATTAATTTGCTAATAATTAAGAAAAGAATAGATTGTATGATAAGATTTTGACAGCCATATAGATCTGTCATTTGGGTTGAGATGACTTCTATGGTGGATAAAGTATTTATCCTAGTATATATCAACTATTTAATTAACCATTATTTAATAATATTTTCTTTATAATGAAGGCAATTATATTGAAAAAATAAATTGTTTTTGATATATAGTTTGCAAAAAAAATAAAATACTACTATAGTATATATTAGATATACATGCACATTAATATAGGGCGGAGTTATCTTATGATTATTAAGGGGGTCATCTAAATCTTCTGTGGCAGAAAATTATATTATTTATCTATGATTAAATTTTTTTATGTATATATAGTAGATGTTGAACCCCGTTTAACTAGTTCGTGTGTCTATTCTTCAAATTTTAAAACTTCTTAGTAAAAATCTTGGCTTTGTTTCTGCATTAACAAATATCTAATTTCTTAATTCACAAATCTTCAACGTTTTTTATACAAGAGAGGAGAAGGAGACGATAAGAATCGAATTATATTTATTGGAGTGAAGGTATCTTGATTTTTTGAGTTTTTCATCTGAACAATTAGATGTATGAGATTATTATCTGAACTATTACTAGTTTTTTTATAGACAAAACAACTCAACTATCAATTGTTCACTTTTAATACCTGAACAATTGTGACATTTTAGGTAGAAAAAGTGAACAAATGATAGTTAAAATGTGTATTGATAAATATTTGATGATAATTCAAGTAAAAAATTCATACGCTTGATAATTCAGATCTTAAACTCGAAAAATCAAAATATTTTAAATGTGTTTTTGATGGCTACGACTATTTTTAGGCTTTCTTGAAGGTCAATTCAAACAATGAGATGACACATGGGGTTGTTGGTGTTGATTTTTTTTTTTCCAAAAATAAATTGTTATACCCCTAATTTCATGATAAAAAAGACTTTAACAAAAGAAAAAATTCCTCTTGCTTTTGTTAATTATATTTATAGTGGTTACTAATTTGCTTGAAGTGAAATTTATAAGGATTAAGGTAAAAAGTCCATACTATTATGTTATAATCTTATCCTTTTCGATCTTTATCAACAAGGATTGTAGTGGAATGAATATGACTTTAATATCATATTACATACTAAACATTTTTCTTTTAAATAAGCCTTACACGAATCACGATCTGAATCTAAATTAGTCAGATTTCAATACCTAATGCTCAATAAAAAAGCAAAACCAAAAACATTCTTTTGACCTTTAAAATTCCATTTAACCATGGATAACAAAATATTTTATAAGGTTTAAGGGTTGGTTCAATTTGCAATAAAATAAGTTTTTCTCTTTGTGGTTATCAAACTTTTCTTATGTTTTCATCTTATTATGTACATTATAGCTCTCCTTTTGGTCTCTTACCTTTTGTCAATTTTGACTTTCCACATAATCAAACAAAATTAGGAAGGTTCCATGTCACACCTTTGGTGTGTGGAGTTGGGGTGGGTTAAATAATATTTTTCATGTCTCGATTTATATGATATTTTTTGTTTTTCAATATTCAAACTATGTAAATTTCGATTAATAATTTAAAATGTATATTTTTTTCATTATATTGAGCTAGAAAAGTGTAATTTATATTATTTTTCATATAATTTTTAATATTTAAATTTTTATTTCTAAATATTAAATTAATAAAAGATAATTAAATTGACTCTCAAAAAGTAAATAATAATATATAAATTGAGACGAAGAGGGTAGGTAAGTAAAGTTGGACTAAATCTTAAAGTATGGCATTATGATATTATAAATTGAGGTGAATTCAGAATTAAAATATTGTAAGTTTAATTTTAAAGTTTCTAAGTATTGAAATCATCATATTTTTAAAATTCAAATCAACTTTAGTAAGTTTTTACATATAAAATAACTTTTTTAGAGTTATGAAGTAATTTTAGTAAAATTTTATATATAAATTTATTTTTAAAAGTTCTATAGATATTTAGGTTATAATATATTAATAACATGTATTAAAGTAGTGTTTGAAAGTAGAGCAAATATTAATTGAAATTAAGGTTGAATAATTTAATGAATTTAGCATTGTAGGGTTTGTTTTATTTAATGACAAAAGTTATTAAAGAATTTACCTTTAATTGTTATATATATATATGGATTAATTTGTGCATTTACTTCTATTTGAGGGTGTTTAATTTTGTATTAATATATGGTGTTTAAGATCAAAGTTTGGTATATGAACTAATGAAAATAGAAAAATGAAATCAAGGTATTTAATTTCCTAAGTTATCCCATGTGGATTTTATATTGTGATAATTTGTCTAAATGTTATAATTTCAATATTATGAATATAGTATAAAAATAAAATGATGTCTACAATAATAACAACAATACACATATTATAATCTCAAAAGTGATTTTTGAAGAGTATTGTTTATACGCAACCTCGATCCTATTTTGTGACGCAACCTAAATTCTATTCTGTGAAGATAAAAAAATTATTTTCAAAAGATCCTCAACTTAACAAAACAACTTTAAGCAAGGTAAAAGATTGAGATACTTTCTTTCTTTTTTACCTTTGGCAAATCTGGAAAACAAAAAACCTCAATGTCTTTGAAAACAAGACGACCAAAGTCAACTTTGAATCAACCTATGGAATCACAGTTGAATATGCAGTTATGACCACGATAGATACTAATGCACAACAAGTAAGGATGTCAGGAACCCCCCAAGCGAAGGCATGATCAAGCTCAACACTGATGGAGCTATAAGAAGCATGTCAGGCCCTGGTGGCCTTGGTGGTACCTATAGGGACCACCAGGACAGATGGCTTTTGGGTTACTACAGTGCGATAGCCTATACGAATCCGTTGGAAGCGAAACTAAAAGCAATCAAGAGTGAACTTTAACTCACAATCTAACATAGCTTTACATCATTGGAAATAGAAACGGATGCATCAGAACCCTTGGAATGCATCACCAAAGGTGTACCTCTTTATGATAATTTGATTTCTGATTGCAGATCATTGTTAAGCAAGTTGACAGCATGGAAGGTACATGACGTATATAAGGAGCAGAACCAGACAACTAACCTAATGGCCAAGGAAGGATCAAAGGATGGACGTTTTGGTGACACAAGGGTTTTTGTAATTCCTCCATTGTTTGTACAAGGAAAGTTAGGTATAGACAATTCAGGAATCAGCTTCACTAGAAAGCTAACTAATATCGTATCCTATTCGGGCGGGAATGTGGCCTTAGGACAACAACACAATGTATCTCCTATTGATAACTACTCTAGGCTGAATACCACCAGGTTTCAACCAATTAGGCCTATGTTAACGCCATAATATATATATATACATATAAAATATCTTTTTGATAAAAAAAAAAAAAAAAAGAAAAGAAAGAAGCAAGGTAAGAAAAGAGCATAAAATATTTGAGAAAGTCATGTAAAAGATGATAGAGAAAAATAACATCACTAACAACAAATAATACAATATCTAAAGCAATAAAAATAAAATATGAAAATAAGAATCACAAATAAGTCAAAATAAGTATCATTTTAGCTTATTTTACGCCGATTAAGAAAAATAATAAGTAAAAAATATAAAGTATCAAATTATTTTTATTTATTAGATGTTTCTTGTGAAGAAAGTATTATTAAGAAGAAGTAGTTTTTAATTGAAGGATATAACTGATATTATTTTATATTACTCAAAATAATTGAATTGTTCAAAATCATGTTTGAATTTTTTTTTGTATTTACCCTTTTATTTATTAAAGTTTTAAATTTTCTAGGAGATATATTACATTACTTACAAAGTTATATTTATAATTTCACAAAAGACAATACTGAAAATTATGTCTTTAAATGTTTTTCTTAATATATTTACATTATCTTACAGATTAAGTTATTCCCTCCATCCCATTTTAGTTGAAAAGTATACTATGGACAATAAAAACATCAAATATAAATACACGATTAATCCTACTATATCACGAGATCAGATATCATCTTACCCCTACTAACACTAAAAATCAGTTAACACCCTCTAACTTTCTCCTCTGATTTTTATTTTTTACATTATTTTATTTAAGATCATATCCTCGAAAAACAATAACCCACCAACATGCCAAAAAAAAAGCTTTACGTGGAGAATATTTTCATGTCATACAAAATGGATTTGTAACTTGTAAGTAACCATTAAAAAATAAAAAAAATAAATTAATATTCTTTTAAAATAAACAGAAAAAGTGTGCATCATTTCATGGGGCCCTTTCAAGTTTTTCTGGTGGATCAAAAATTTGGAATCAAAATTTTCATTATCTTCCAATAATACCCTTCTCCATATTTTTTTTATTTCTCAAAAATATAAATATTTGAATTATTTTTCTTTTTTTCTTTATTTAATTTTTTCTTCCCTAAAAGACCAAACCCTAGAACACCATTTGCCCAAATCCAAATAAAAACGAAAATTCGTTTGATTTCTTCGATAAATCAATCTAAGTTGCGATCAACAACTTCATAAGCTGAAACATTGCATCAATTTCAAGAAAAGGTGTTTAATTTTATGTATTTTTTTTGAATTTATTAAACCTAATTGTGTTAAATCGATTGAAATGTTTTCGTTTTTTTTTTTGATTTTTTGTGAAATTCATTGGTAAAGAATTAATTTTTTGTTATTAATTTGTTTAGTTTTTGTGTATATGTTTCTGATTAGTGCATACTCTAGTTTGTTCCTTGAATTTTTTATTTAAAAAAAATTGATCAATGTGATTTCATCGAGTATTTTTTAAATTTATAGTCTTTTTTTGGTTTATTTTTATGGTATTTTTTGTGGTATTTTTTTGTGCTTAGAGGTTGTTGATATTTGGGGGTTTGAGTAGAAATTTTGTTGTGTGAATCATCTGATGTAAAAGAAACTCATTTGATATTTTTCTTTTATGTATGAGTTTGCATTTAGTCAAGATATGTTTTGGTTAAATGTCATTTTTGTTCATTTGTAGTTTTGATCTGATATTATTTCTAGTTGGACAAGCTTTTTCGGGTTCCGATGTATAACTCTCTTTTTTCTTTGTGGTTAAATCATAGGCCATGAGGTTTAAAAAAGGAAGTAAAGTTGAGGTGATGAACAAGAAGGATTCACCTGTATCTTGGTGTCCTGCAGAGATCTTATCGGGTAATGGACATACCTACTCTGTAAGGTATGATTATTATCCGTGTACGGAAAGTGGAGCGAGGGTTGAGAGGGTTTCGAGGAGGGACATCAGACCATGCCCCCTTCCATCAGAGGGTGTGGAGGATGGACAAACTGGTCAAATTATTGAGGTGTTTGATGACTCTTGTTGGAAAACTGCTATTATTGTGAAGGTTTTGGATAGAGACTATTATCTGGTACACCTAACTGGGTGTTCTGAGGAGATTAGAGTTCACAGATCAAGCACCAGAGTGCGACAATGTTGGCAAGATGAAAAATGGCACCTGATTGGAAAGGCAAGTCTTTAATATGTCTCTTTGTTCTCCCTTCTTTGTTTTGAATTTTGACTTTATTCGCGAGTAATTTAAATGACAGAAGAAATTAAGAATCCCACTCTTCCTCCTATCTTATCTATTGGATTTTATCAGATAGAAATTCTTAATGATGTCTGGGAATTTGTTAAATTTTGTTGTTTGGGAATTTTTCCCTATTACACAAATCTTTTTTTATCCGTTTTGCTTATTGGGTTGGTTGTTTTTTTCATTGTTTAGAAAATGTCTTAGTGTAAAGAAAACCCTTCTTTATGATGCGTTTATTGACTCTATGTTGTTTTTCACTTACAGGGATCTGGAACGTATGTGAAACCTGATCAGCTTCCTGCTCAAAGACCTTATAAAAAGGTGAGCATGGTCTTAGTTGCTAGGAATGGATTTCATGTTAGAGATGGAGATTTGGCTGCTCAGGGAAACTTTAAAAGGAAGAAGTGTAATACTAGCTCTGTGGTGTTGCTGAAGAGAGTGTCAGACGAATCATCTAGAAACATTCAGGAGGTAGTGGCAGCTGAGAGAGATTTTAAGAGACGGAAAATAGTTCCGGCTGCCTTGGAGGGGAAAACACATGATATTGCCAGTTGGAAAGGAAATAGGATGGCCGAAAAGTATGCGAGTACTTCATTTAACAATTGGTCTGATGGATATTATGGATTGAGCGCTACAAAAAGAAGTGGTACCTATGGCTATTCCCCTGCAAGAATCGGAGAATCTAATGATTCTGATAGTGATCTATGCTCTGTCGGTAGTTGTAGTATTAATCATGAGCGTCCAAATAAAATTTCTAGTTTTTCAGCTGAAGTTCATTGTCAAGTACCTGATCTTCTGTGCAGTGATGCAGAGTCCTTTCAAAGTTCAGCAGAAGAACATGAAGAGGAAAGCGACCATCTTTCTTTGGAGAAGAATGTAGCAGGAAATATTCGTGAGTTGGAGTTGCATGCTTATCGTTGCACTTTGGAGGCATTGTATGCTTCTGGACCCTTGAGTTGGGAACAAGAAGCATTGTTGACAAATCTCCGCATCACACTCCATATTTCAAATGACGAACATTTAACAGAGCTGAGGACTTTAATTTCTTCTGGAACTGGTATTCATGTCAGTTGATGATTAATTTCTCCATTTTGGTTTTCTTTTTGATGGTAGAACCACATCCATGTTTTGACTTGAGTAGCATTGTAAAAGCATGAAAATAGGTGAACACATTTGTTAATTCTCTCTTGGTCGTTAACCTCCACTTGTAGACAGTTGGCCAATCTGTAACTATGTTATCATGCAGTATATTCTTGGAAAGAAATCGACTCTATTATTCTTAAATTCGTACTTCTTTGAACTTTGTAATGAAAGACCAAAAAAAGTCTTGTGATATTATTTCTGATGGAGCTTCTGTATTTTCCAGTAACAACATTGAGCTATAAAATCACTTTTCTCAGATTCGTGATCTAGTCTATGACATTCCTTCTATGGAAATGTCAAAGTCTAAATGTTACAACCTGAAAATCTTTCTTCAAGGAGGTGGAAAAACAGATCAAAGAGGCAGTTAGTTTTGCTGAATAATTGTTTTCTGAATTATATGAAACCAAGAGTGGACGCATGCATAAGAAGACATTTATCTTTTAGGATGTAATGTACCTATCGATAATATGGAGAATCATCTTATGATGCAAATAGAACAATTTTGTTTTATCTTTTCCTACTTCAGAAGAAGCTAATCAAGCACTGAATTTGGTGAATTAGTTGCACCATGTTGTAAAATACTTATGGACTTCATTTACTCATTGCTTTGGTCTCCGGTCAATCTGGAAGCATATAGATTTATTCTCTCAAAATGTTTATTTATGGAACATGTGCATTTTCCAGGGCGACATTGGGATGCATGCATCCTTTGCCTCCTAAAGTCCAAAGATGATGCTTGCATTTGCAGCACCTCTCCTGGCCATAGAGAGGACTCATGCAACGTCTGTCTCAGATAAGACAATTCATGGCTTGCTTATTACTGTTTTACAGCTTCATGATTTGTTTTGTCTGGTTAACTTCAACATCTTTAGCCTGGTTTTGCCAAAGGAAGTGAAATTATAAGATGTCGAAACTATTGTGTATGATCTTAGGATATATGTCTGTATATTGCTAACTATCCGTTGTGCTTATTTTTCCCCTTGACAATCAATGAACTTCCTGTGCATACAGAGAAGTATGTGGTGTCTTTCTATGGACATTAGTTAGAAAGATATCTTTTTTTTTTGGGTAGTACGGAGAGAGTTTTCCAAATTGAAGGTGGTTAAATTAATGCCCATAATGAAACTAGCAATCGCTGAGCAGTTGTAAGAGTTGTTGGATTGGTGGCCTTTGTACTAACAGGGATTAATCTACACTGCATATGCAAAACGTATGCTTTGAGCTAACAATACATTATAGCATTCCTTCTGCCTGTAAATTAAACTTTTGGAAAATTCTTTCCAGAGACAGTTGTTTTAGATGTTTTAGCTACTTAAGTCAATATTGATTCAAGAATTACATTTCTTCCTTGAAGGAAGGGGTTACTTCCTTGCTATACTTTTATGGATGTGAAGGTCTAGTTACTATGATCAAATATAATGGAGATTGTTAATGACCAAAAGTTGTTGCTCATCATCTGAACTTTCTTGAAGAGGTGTCTGCTTGACTTAGGGTGTGTTTGGTATGACCGGAAATCTTATCTGGAAAATATCTTCAAGAATGAAGTCGATTTTTGGTACATATGGTGATCCTTATAATGTTAAAAAGATGGCAATTTTTGGTATTTGGTTGCCGGAAAATATTTCCTAGAGAAAACAGATTTTGCAAAAAGGGGAAAATGACTTGTCTTCCCATTATCTCTACTCTTAACTTCATGATTCTGCTTTAACTAATAAGACACTCACGTTTCATCAATGCACTATCCAATTTGCTGATTCTTCACAATCTTTAATAGGCGTCTATCAAAATAATGAAACTAAATCATTTCTGGAAAAAAATTGACTCCCATCGTATACAAACACACCCTTATGTGATTCTCGCATTGTTTTATCTATTCTTGATGTGATTTGTGCTTCTTTGGTCAATGAGGATACCATGGCAGTCTGTGCAGGGAGGTTGAAAGTCATGTTTCTGTCTCTGCATGGACTGAAGATATGTGGTCCATCTGGATAAGAGATTCTGTGGCAGGTCTACAAAGTTTTAAGGTTCTGTTTGAAATAATTTCTCTTTTTCCATCTGGCCTATTGTTTCCTGGTGTTTTCAGTAGCTGATGCAGAGTGGTAAATTCCTCCCATTTTCTTGCTGGTTCATACTTGAGGTAAAGAAGATGTAACCTATACTATGTAATTAACTGTGTTAGCTGCTCTGCTGATTTTTCATTTCCCTTCGTCTCATCGGAAAGGCTTCCCCTCGGGTAGAGGTGGATCCCGAATTTAAATTTGATGAGTTCGACCTTTAAATTTACAGTCTTTGTCATGTAAAATTACTTTTGAGAAATGTTTGAAAGAAACCATGAATGAATGAGAATAACAGGCTGAAGGAGCCTTTTTTGATTATATTGTTTATTTGTTTTTTATTATTATGAGTGAGTCAATGTTCAACCTGAAGGCTTTATCTTGTAATAATTATTAATTATAAGTTGTCAAGTGGAGTTGAGTGATTAATTTAGTGGTCAACTATAGTCTACTATAATTAAATAATTAATCCTTCCTTTGGCAATTAGAAACATGATAACATACAATAATATCCCATTCTTTTAACACCCCTTCTATCCTATTTTAGTTGTCATATTGTGTTTTTCGAAAGTTAATTTAATTAAATTTAAAAATTAATTTGATATTTTAAAATAAATATTTAGATATTAAAAAACTATAAGGAAAATATTATTGATTGTAATTTTTTTCATATTAATATGATGAAAAAATATATCTTAAAATGTTAATTAAAGTTCACTGTAAAAATAAAAATTATGACAACTAAAGTGTGACGTAGGAAATTATACTTGAAATGAAAATAAATTCTTAATGTTATCAAACTTTTTAGTAACAGAGAATAAAGAAAAAAAGGATAACATTTGGGTAATTAATATATTCATAGAAGTAGAAGACTTTCTAATAAGACTGTCTTTTTTTTTTTTTTTCCATCCAGTGTCCAGTACCACATTGGAGTTCGAACCCGAGACATCTAATTAAGGGAGGATTCTATTTTGGGGGAAACATTCTCTATCAAGGATTTTTTCTATTTCAAGGTTCAAAACATCTGATTAAGAGGATCTTATTTCGAGGAAAGCACCCTCTATCAAGGATTTTTCTATTTCCAAGGTTCGACTCCAAGACATCTGATTAAAGGAGGAACAATCCATCCACGGCGCCATGTCCTTTCATGGTAATACAATATCTATTTATTAATTTTTTTACTTAGATAAAAATTGCATTGGAGATCCTTTCTGCCAACACATTGATTATTTCATTGTTTAATCATAACGGTAACCAATTTTCTAGAAATAATACAAAATAAAAAGTGACATAAACTACTCGAAATTTTACTAATTTTTTTTTGATCAAATAAATTTTACCGTTAGTGATACTTCAAGGACATTTGTGGCATTACATGTTTGCTTATAATAATAAAGAAATTTTAAAAATAATAAATTAGTGAATTAATTAAAATTCGAGTTCTATTGAGATTTGACAATGTTATAAGAGTTAGGAAATATTAATTGAACTAAATAAAAAATACATTAATCTTTTTACAGATATGTTATTTTTATGAAAGTTCGAATTCTTATCTCGAGAGTGGAGAGAAAATATAACAATTGATTAGGTAATGTTCTTTAAAGGATTATCTTCAAGCACAAATGATTTTAAGAAATGAAAAGAACACAAATTTCATTTAGTTCAAATAACAAAATTACGAAATTTTATATGGTAAAAGTTTAATTGATATTAAAATTATAAATATTTGATATATATAAATATAAATAAGTAAAAAAAATTGATGGTATTTTTAGATTAAAAGATAGAAGGGAATATTTTTGAACTAAAAATAAATAATGAAGGTATCTTTTGACCAAAAGGTGGAAGGACTAAAGAGTGTATTTTCAATAGTTTAGGGGTATTTCTGATTTAATCATCAAAATAATTTTTTAAACCACTTTCTCGTTAAGATTCAAAAGAAGTAAACAAACTTTTATTACATTTATCTTACATAGCTGAAGAACACACACGTTGACTCAAACATCATACGTGAAAACAGAAGAAAGAAAAAAAAAACATAACATAACACACAAGACCTCTTACGACTCGACGACACACCAACCACACTCCTTCTCTTTCTCCGATCATAAACTCTCTGATCCCTTATTTGTCTTTCATCCCCCTGAATAAGTAAGACCCCACTCTTTCGAATGAAAAAAAAGGCCTAGGTAGGCCTCAATGATCTCTTGTAAAGATCAACCAATTTATCCACCACTCTATCTATATCATTTTCTCCCTTTTCTCTCATTTTCTCACTAAATTCCTTTGCTTTTTTCCTCACATTTTCTCCTTTTTCCTCCAACACCACTTCTCTTACAATCTTAGCCACTTCTTCTTTGTCAATATTTCCTTCTTCATCTCTTTGAATTTCCAATCCTACCCCTACCTCGTCGACCAATAACCTCGCGTTAAGTGGTTGCTCATGTTGCATGGGCAAGGCTATAATTGGAACACCACAATAAAGCGCTTCCATTACTGAATTCCATCCACAATGACTCACGAATCCTCCGATACTTGGATGGTTTAAAATTCTCCCTTGGGGTGCCCAGTTTTTAACTATTATCCCTCTATTACAAATTCTCTCAACAAACCCTTGTGGTAAAACTTCTCGAATCTCTGTTTCATCCATAATCGGAAGTCTAATTACCCATATGAAATTCACCATGCTAAGCTCCAATCCCAGTGCCAATTCTGCAGTTTCCTCCTTGGACAAGCAGCATTCACTCCCAAAAGAAACAAAAATTGTTGAGCATTCTTGTTTCTCATTGAGCCATTCGATGATCTTATTGTTAAACTGCCCACCTTCTGTTTGATCAAATGCCCGAACAAGAGGGCCAACTGGAATAGCCCATTTGTTGAACAAGAAAGAAAGGTACTCAATGTATTTACCTTCTAGCTCAGTGAAAGTCTTGATCAAGACGATATTTTTCGATCTTTGAAAGCACCTCAAGATACCATTTGTCTCATCAATGCCATCATTATCAAGTGACTCAAATATTTGCTTGTTTTTTCTATGTTCATGGTCTCGGAAGAAGATTTCGGGGAAAGGGTACTCGGTTGTTGGATCGTGATGCCTGAAGAGGATTTCGGGAAAAGGGTACTCAGTATTTGGATTGTTATCTCTAACATGATAGTGATAACTGTTTGCTGCAGCACTAGAGGTGAGAAAAAGGACAGCTGGGTAAAGCAATGTAGAAGCGATTAATGGAATACATGGTAGGAGGAAATCATAGATGATCAAATCTGGTTGTAAAGTTTCAAGAATGGTGAACAAATCGGGTTTTCCCTCAAGGAAGAGCTTTTTCAGAGTGTTAATGAGATGGGGTGGAAGGCCAGTTGTGGTGTGAAAACGACAAGGAAGTTCAGGCAAATGTGGGAGCTGAATTTCCATCAACTTAACGCGTTTGGTGTCTTCGCGAGAGAGTGCATGTTTGAATAAAAAGATATTGGCATGTGTTGTAAAGAGGTAAGTCATGAAATTTCTCTTTGCAAGTGCCTTTGCTAGCTCTAGAAATGAGCTGACATGACCATAAGCTAGCCATGGAAACATCACAATTCTGATGTTTCTCTTTGTTGCTTCCATCAAGATTGAGGGATTTTGAATAGTATAGGAAAAAGTAAAGTAAGTGGATATAACAAGAAAAGGAAATCCTATTTCAGTAAGATTTGATTTGAATTGTAGTTTAGATTCAAGTTGAAAAAACAGACTTACCAAGTTGGCACGAAATGGAAATCCTATTTCAGGAAGATTTGATCTGAATCGTAGTTCAGATTCAAGCTGAAAAGACAATGGTTACCACATTGGGCAGAAGACGATTCAAAAGGAGAAGGCTTATCCAGCTGAAGGAAGGAGGTATGCATATATATATATATATAACTACTTATTGAAGCTTAACCATCGATACAAACTAAGATTATACGTGGCAAACACAATGGGAAAATATGGTTACGTGTATGAATTGAATTAAGGAGTTACGAAAGAGACATGGAAATACAGGTTGGAAGAGGAATAACGATAAGAACTGTGATGTGGATATTCGCGGTGAGGTTCGTTTTTTGTGTATGCATTCTTGATCTTCGAAAATTAGTTGGAGCTTTAGTTGTTGAGAATAAGTTTTGAAACATTTAAGTTCTAGTTTAAACATGGTAAGAAAAATTTAATTTTGTTACACTAAATTAGATTGTTAGAAACTGATCAAGGATATTGTCTGCATTATACCATGATGCATATGTGATGCTAGAAGCAACAACAATATACCCAGTGCAATTTCAGAAGTAGAGGCCAGATAAGGTGGTGTATACCCTTACCTCGAGAAGGTACAAAGGATGCAAGAAACATATAGGAAAAACCTATATTTGTGAAAACAAGGGTACTTTATCTCTTTCCATCCGTCTTAAGTCTTAGATAACGTAGTTACTCGATACCTATGACAACAGAAGGTAGTAGATACCTAAGTGAATAGTTGAGGTGTGCACAAATTGACATGGAAAGGTAACAAATGTGCACAAAATTTATAAATGCACACTAATGTAAAAAGATCAATCAAGACATTTGTGTGTTTCCTAAAAAAATTGTTTCTTCCCATTGTGAGGTTTTAGCATAGATAATAGATTTGCCATTAATCTTAAATTTCTTGTCTTTTAGATAGCCAGGATGGATTTCAAAGAAGAGAAGATACAGAGAGACATAAACATAAGATGGAGTGTAATCACTTGTATATTGCTTCTATTGATTTAATCGATTGTTAAGCCTACGAGCTTTTTGTCAAGAACAGAGAAAACACGAGAGAAACTAAGGAATAATTGTCTCAATTCATTGATTCAAATACATAAGAATACATCAAATACATAAGAATAGATCAGTATTATACACACGAGAAAATATTCTATCCTTAATGTAAATCCTACAAATTAATATGCATCATATTCTACTACTAATGTTATACAATATTCAACACTAAGGGGTTGTTTGGTATAGTGTTTAAGAATAATGCTAAATGGAGTATATTAATAATGCTTGCATTAGTAATACATATATTAGTTATGCTTGCATTAAGTATACATAGAATTTTTTTATGCATTGTTTGGTTTGATGCATTAAAAATAGCATGCATTGCATAAAAAATTTATTGACAAAAATACCCTCCACATTTATGGTGGAAAATATATATAAATTTTTTTTAGGGACAATTGAGTCTTTAATCATGCTAATGCATGCATTAAAAGCATTGCATTACTAATACCTAGAAATCCATGGTATTAGTAATGCAAACCTTAATACAAGCATGAAAAAGTGTACCAAACATGGTACTACTAATGCATCAAATTAATGCATGCATTATTTTTGCTAATACACTCTATCAAACGACCCCTTAATGTGGCATCTAAAATCTCTTCCATATATTTTGCAACTAATGTTATACAATATTCTACAAAAAATGTATGATCTATTAGAAATCGATGACGTTGTCGTGCCATTGATTTTGTAAATGCATCAGCTATCTTAAGATCACCGAATACATGTGGAAGGGTAATGACTCTCATCTATAACTTTTCTAATAGAATGATAGTCCACTTCAATAAATTTAATTCTTTCATGATAAATCAAATTTGTAGTAATTTGAATGAACTTGTGTTGTTAGTGTGAAGAGTAGTAGGACTAGATTAAGGAAATTCAATTTCTGTAATAAATCACGAAGCCAAATCGAAGCAAGCTACAAACATTGCTCGATATTTTGACTTTATGGAATATTTTGAAACACAATCCTGCCTTTTGCTCGTTTAGAATATCAAGAAATCTCCTAGAAACATGCACCAACTTATGATGGGGCAGTGAATATCGGGACAACCAACCCAATCAGAATCACTAAATGCATTAAGCTAAATTAGAGAATCACTAGAAAAAAATATACGAGTAGATGCTATTGGGTGATTGAATGATGGGACAAACAACCACCAAATATAGATGACAAGGATCCTGCATAAATTTACTAACTTATTGAATTGCAAAAGAGATATCAGGTCGAGTAATAGTAAGATAATTTAGACTCCCAACTAATTATTGAAACATAATTGGATTAGGAAGAAGATCTTTTTCATCATGACTATACTTTACGTTCAATTTTAATGGAGTATCTATAGAGGAAGATTCTTGAGAACTAGCCAAAACAATCAAAGTCCTGAGTATATTTGTGCAAGTTTAAGAACACACCTAAATAATCTTAATGAACTTCCGACCTTAAGAAATATGTAAAAGTACCAAGGTCTTTCGTATGAAAAAAATCTTTAGGCGACTACTAGAGGTTAGAAATTAGTGAAGAATCAGTTCGTGTGATAATAATATCATCTACATATATCAAAAGAAGAACACAATTGATAGATTTTTCGAAAAAATAAAGATGAGTCATATTTAGTCCGTTCAAAAGAGAAGTGAAGCAAATTAGATTGAAACTTGTCAAACCAAGGTTAGGGAGCTTGTTTTAATCCATACAAAGACCACTTCAACTTGCAAACATCTGATGTAGGTGATGAAAATAGATTATGTAGAGGTTTCATATAAATATCTTCTTTGAGATCACCATGGGGAAAACGTTTTTTTCACATCTTTTTTACGAAGAGGCCAATTTTGTGATGCAACAATGGCAATAATAATTTGCACCACATTCATAACTAGGGCAAAAGTCTCCTCATAGCCTACACCATACTCTTGTTTATTACCAAGGACTACCAATAGAGCTTTATATCAATCAAGATTTTCATTTGAATGAAGTCTAACCGAATAAACTCATTCACATCCGATTGGATAGACATTGAAGGATGAGAAATAATGTCCCATGTGTTATTTTCTTTATGTATCAAATTTTTTTTTTACATTAGTTTTTGCTAACATTCAAGCTTGGAGGCTTGTGAGTAACCTATTAGAATAGAGATAGTGGTTAATGTAGAATAGAAACCATACTAGTTAGGAGTACAAGATACTCTGGTAGATCTCCAAAGAGGCTCAAGAGAAGCAGTACTT
This sequence comes from Solanum aculeatissimum, assembly GCA_038996855.1. Lineage (NCBI taxonomy): Eukaryota > Viridiplantae > Streptophyta > Magnoliopsida > Solanales > Solanaceae > Solanum > Solanum aculeatissimum. Next base: position 2,336 of record JBCEWC010000923.1, on the reverse strand, counting down.
GAAGAAATTTCATATTCTGATTCAGTAGCAGTCGTAGGTGGTGGTTCAATTTTGAGATGAGATAAAGTTGGACGATATTGTCCATACACTACTTCAAGTTTGAACCACTTAGAAGAAGAAGAAGAAAAATGTTCAAAAGTGGGTAGAAGAGGAGAAATAGAAGATGACTCAACATGAGTAGGTAAGAAATACTAATTCTTAAAAAAATTATTATTTCTAAAAAATATAAACTTTGTTAGAATTTAGATCATAGCAAATAAAATCTTTCTGTGATGTATTATAGTCCGTGATACACATTTAGTAGATTGATCAGAGTTTATTATATTGAGGAGGAAGATGCACAAAATAAACACAACCAAATGTATGAAAATTATCATACATTGGATTTCAGTGATAAAGATGACACTATGGAAATGACCAATTTGAGAAGATGTGACAGTTTTATTCAATTTTTTAAAAGAATTTAAATTAAACTGGGCCAGGGCACTGGCCAATTGGGCTCCAAGGCCTGGATGGCCCAGCCTCCAAATTGGACCACTCTACTCAGTCCATCACTAATCAGTGTTGGGCCATTCGTGGGCCGTGATAGCGGGGCTAATTTCGGGTCGACCCAGCCCACATGGCTATTTGGTGATTTTAAATTTGAATGTTTTTGGCATACTATATAAATATGCTCTTTAACTTATCTCAACTATCATATATATACGCCCTCCAACTTTGTGGGTGCACAACATGCATTTAAACGTGTATAAAATTGAATAAGTAGACACATATATCCTACATGAATACACGTAATATGCCACATATGATACAAATTTGCCTGTAGGACTTCAAATTTATATAAGTTTAAGAGCCTACTTGCGCACACCTAAACTTAAAGAGAAAAAATGTCAGTTAAAAGCATATTTATGTACTATGTCAATGTTTTTTTTTTTTACCATTAATGCATTATACTCATTTATCTAAATGACATGACGATTAACATGTGTGTTTGGTAGGACGATTTTTTTACGAGAAATAGTTTTATAAAAACAAATATATCAGAAGCATTTATATACAATTTAGTCAAATGTTATGAAAATTGTGATGGGCTAGGTGTAGGGGTGGAGAGGGGATGAGGTTAGGGGTTTTGGGGGTCGAACGGAGGAGGAAAAACAATATATGAAATGAAATTTACAAGTTTTGGTCCCTACTTTCACTAAGAAAGTCAATTTCTTGACTCTTAAGAAACTTATTTGAAAAACGACGTAAGAAATCTTCCAACCTATTATCAAATTTCCAGCTATACAGTCTATTGAAAACACTTTTTAAAAAGAGGCTCTAATATAACCAATATGAAATGATCATATGTCAACCTTAAAGCCTATTTTTAAGAACTTTTGAAAAATGCAATATTCTTGATTTTCATTTTTGGGCCTCAAAATTCAACAAAAATGCAGCCAAATCTACACCAATTCAAAAAGCTCATTTAATTACAACTTCAACAACCTTTAAATCTCTTAACACCTCCAATTCGTATGACTATTTTTTCAGATTTTAAATCTTCTTGGTGACAATCCTGGCTTCATAGCTAACAACTATCTTTTTTCACTTGAAATTAATTGAATTTTTTTATATAAAACTAAAAGTAAAAGAAAACAAAGGGAAGAAATAAAATAGATTTTAAAATAAATAGATAGTGAAATTACATAATCCATATAGTTCATGTACATGGTATTTATTTTATTTTTAAAAAGTTCATGATGATAATAGAACCTTTGTAAATTTGGCCACTTATGCCTTTGCCTATCTTATTTGGTATGCTATATATATAATATTTATTTTTTTATTTTTTCATTATTTGATTTGACTGACTATAATTTTAACTTTTTTTAAGAAGTCAAACTAAGAAACATAAAATCGAACGAGCTTTGTCAAGGGCAAGTAAAATAATTTAGAAAGTGAAATTTTCAAAATTAAAAGCCATTTCGAGAATATCAAACAGGCTCTTCGAGAGAGAGAACCTATATAGTTATTAATAGTGAAATTTTCATAAATAGTCATCTAGTGAAACATAATGTTCTAAAATAGCTAAAGTTTGTAAAATTACGTTTTATAACTATGACCATCAAAACTTTTTTTGTATAATACTGAATGTAAATAAAACTTATACAAATTAAGCAGCAGTTGTTTAATGTTTATTTCCTTTAAATCCGCTGCAAAAAATAAGGAAACTGTTCCTTAATTAATGGTGGTTGAATCTAATCAGTCATACTTACCAAATATGACTCTTCCTGTCTAAAAATACCTTGATTTTTCTGATATGCGCTAGATCCAAGAGAAGATTACAACATTTT
>JBCEWC010000922.1:0-47006 GCA_038996855.1 Solanum aculeatissimum | reverse complement strand
TTTATTTAAATAAATTTACTAGTACAAAACTACAAATATAAAACATAAAATCAAGAAAATAAAAAAAAGTGTAAAAAAATTTGAGGTATATTTTTGTCTTTTATATATAATCTCATGATATTAAATCCAAAGTATTAGCTAATACCAGGAGGTATAAGTTAATACCATGTATGTGATATTAACTAATACATGAGTCCAATTTCTACCAAACATTGTATTAACTAATATATTTTTCTAATTCATGGATTATTTCCCCTAATCCCTCCCACCAAACAGCTCCTAAATGTTTCCACTTGCATAATTTTTTCTTTTTTGTTAGCCGTCTGGCTAAAAATGTAAGATCTCATAAAATACTGGTAACTGGGCCTAATCGGTGAGAGTCCAAATTTATGTAGCAAAATGGGCTCATTTTAAAGGCTGAAACTCGGCCGCTAAAAGTCCTCATAAAATACAAACCCTAGTCTTGTGCCCTTCCGTTTTCTCTGTCAAGTGCCGCCATGGAAACCGACAATCCGACGAAAGATAAACCGGCGAAGTCACGATACCTCAGCATTGCTACACTCCACTGAAAAAATCATGGAGATAAGAAATCCAAAACTCAATATACGAACAGATGAAAATCGACATCCGAATAAACCTTAAGAAGCGTGGGGTCGAGATCAAAACACGGCACGACACAGTCAACATCAGCAACATACAGAAATGCGCGGACTTCGTTCATGCTTTCATGCTAGTGTTCGGTGTCTGTCGCATTGATGAATTATTCGTCGCTTTGTTCGAAATTAAGGATGTGAAGACACTACGAGGTGAGCATTTCTCGAGGGTTATTGGTAGATTATTGGGTAAAGGTGGAAAAACAAAATTTGCTGTAGAGAATGCGACGAATACTAGGATTGTAATTGCAGATTCGAAGATTCATATATTGGGTTCTTTTTCAAATATAATAGTGGCAAGAGATTTACTTTGTAGCATTATAATGGGTTCTCCTGCTGGTAAGCTTTATTTCAAGCTTAGATCTGTTACTGCTCGATTGAATGAGGTGTTTTTAGTTTTGGTTTTCGATTCCAAATTACACATTGATGTAATTTGGAAGGTCCTATTCCAAAGTCAATCCTAAACCACACTGAGTTATATCATCTTCTCCTTTCCCACAATAACCTTAGTGGACAGATTGCTTCAACCATATGTAATCTGAAAACACGAGGAATGCTAGAACAATCCAACTATGTTTGGGTGAGATGAGTAAACCTCAGATTTTAGATTTAAGCCACAATAGTCTTAGTGGGACAATTAATACGATTTTTAAGGTAAGAAACCAACTTGAAGTCATTAAATTTGACTGGAATAAGCTAGAGGGGAAAGTCCCGCAATCTTTGATCAATTGCAAATATTTGGAAGTTTTTGATTTAGGTAACAATGAGTTGAGTGACACATTCCGTGAATGTGTCTTTGCTCAAATTCTAGTCATAGATCTCTCATCCAATGAATTTAGTGGAGATTTACTAGTGAACCTTTTTGAGAATTTTGAAGCCATGAAAATAATTGGTGGGAACACTGAAACCCGAGACTACGTAGCAGATGAGTATTCTCATTTTTACACAAATTCCTTTATAGTGATAACCTGGATCATGAACTTCCTCAAGTTTTGACTACACAAATAATTATTGATCTCTCAAGGAATAGGTTTGAAGGTCAAAACCTAGGCATTATTGGAGATCGCATTAGACGTGGCACGTTGAACTTATCTCATAATGTCTTAGAAGGTGATATACCAACATCATTGCATCATTTATCTGTACTTGAGTAGTTGGATCTCTCATACAACAAAATCAGTGGAGAAATTCCACAACAACTTGCATCACTCACATTTCTTGCAGTCTTAAATCTCTCTTCACAATCATCTTGTTGGATGCATCCCCAAAGGAAAACAATTTGATACATTTGAGAACAGTTCATACCAAGTGAATTATGGACTACGTGGATTTCCACTCTCAAAAGATTGTGGTGTTGATGATGAGGTACCATAAATGGCAACAACAACTGAGCTAGAAGAAGAAGAAGATATAGCAATGATCAGTTTGTTCTCATGGGTTACGGTTGTGGACTTGTTATTGGACTGTCCGTGATATACATAATATTGTCAACTCAATATCCAGCATGGTTTTCCGAGATGTTTGAAGAATTGGAACACAAAATTACAACAAGAATGCAAAAGCGCTAGAAACGAAATTAGTGTGTAACCTCCAGGTATTCTACTTAACCTCTATCCTTCATAAGATCACATTTTATATATCCATAACTTTAATTCTTCATTTTTCGGAAATTGCAGGATTCTAAGTCTACTGCATTACTTGGATGCAAATAAAAGCTTTTACTTTCATAGTTTGTGATGTTTCACGAAGTGTTTGTTTCGAAAATTCTCAAAATGGCTCACGGGTAAATCTTCACTAAATCCATTGGATGAGAGATCTATGACTAGAATTTGAGCAAAGAAGTTTGTTAGGCCTTGAATCTTTTATGGGGCCATAGAACTTATTTGATCTCAACTTTAAAATCTGCCACTCAGGTAGGGCTCTCAACTATTCAAGGAATGTGTCACTCAACTCATTGTTACCTAAATCAAGAACTTTCAAATATTTGCAATTGATCAAAGATTGTGGAACTTTCCTCTCTAGCTTATTCCCGTCAAATTTAATGACTTCAAGTTGGTTTTCTATACTAAAAATTGTATTAATTGTCCCGCTAAGACTATTGTGGCTTAAATCCGAAGTTTACTCATCTCATCGAAACATAGTGGGATTGTTGCTGTCCAAATCTAGCATTTCTAGTGTTTTCAGTTTGCAGATGGTTGAAGCAATCTGTCCACTGAGGTTATTGTGCGAAAGGAGAAGATGATATAGCTCAGTGGTTTACGAGTACATTTGGAATAGGACCTTCCAGCTGATTTTGTTTTAGAACAATGTACATCAATGTTTGGGACTTGAATTCCTGAATCTTTCCACTGAAATGGTTTTCAATTTTGAGATATATAAATTGTTCTAGATCATGGAGAGTTGATTTTGATATGAATTCTGCTTTCTACAATTTTCTTATCCACTAAACTAAACCTATCTCTATTTGTAAAAATGAGATTAACAATATGTAGTAATTATTAGTTAATCATCAATTCATTATTATTATTTTCTTATGACAAGGGAACCACAGTCCCAACCCTTTTGGGTAAACTCCGGCCTCATGTAATAGCTCATCAATTAATGGGTAACAGTTTGTATAATTAAGTTAATGTGCTGAGTAAGTTTTTTTCTGTTTTCATTCTCGCTTTTATGATGAATTTATTAAAACTTCACACGTCAGTCAGACTTGAAAGATGAGTCGAAAATTGATTGGAAAGGAACTTGTTATCCATTTTAGAGGTTGACCCAAGTTCAATGAGGTGAGTTGAGAATAAAAATTCGATGTTTGGATCGTAGTTTTTCATGATTTTATAATATATCGTACTATATGGTATTGTAATATAATGTTTAGACTTTAGATAGATTGTATGATTTGCTATTTTTTCTGGATAATTTTGTTATTTGATTTGGTGGTAGATTATTGGATCGTAAATGATAAATTTACGAAAATACTCTTAATTATTGTAAATATTAAATTTATTAATATTAATTAAAAATAGTAATAGTAAATTATATAAACTTAATAGCCCAAAGCCAAACCTTTTCAAAAAGGTACTTCCTTTTTATTTTTCACGTTAGAAACTTTTGTAAACAAATTGATTCCTTATTGAAAAGGTACTAATTTTTTTTGGAATAGAAGACAATTTGTTTTTCCTTTTTTATTTGTTGCTGTAGAAATAGAAGACAATTTCTTTGATTTTGTAGGGAAAAAAAGACGTGAAGACTAGTTTTTCCTAATAAGAATATAGTCCTTATAATAATAAAAATAGAAATAGTTTGAACTATATTAGTAATAATTACAATTTCCACGCATATATTTCAAATCCTATTACAATATTGACAAGGCCTAGTTAAACTAATCAACTTGCTTGGCTACTATTTATTAACCCTCACTTGCAATTCACAAAAATACACACCTTCTTCATGTGGGGAAAACACAATGGGAATATCATTGACTGAAGTAGGGTCCAGGCTTGCTGGACTAATGTTCATATGGGGCACAATTCAACAACTCTTCCCTCAAATACTCAGCAGGCGAATCGAATCTTTCTGGATTCGACTCGAAAATTACTTCTATCCTTATGTTCAAATTACCATTGATGAACACTCCAATGGAAAAAGCAACGAAATTTACAGACATGTCGATACTTATTTGGGTACCAGGTCTATCCACAGTGGTGCTAAGTATCTGAAAGCTGAAAAGTCGGACAACAGCAAGTCTTTGGCTATTGTCTTGGACGAAGGAGAAGAAATCATTGATGAATTCCAAGGCGTTAGATTATGCTGGCGCTCTCGCATTGAAACCTTCAATGACAATTCTCAAGAGAGTAAAAAAACCCAGCCTACTGAAAGGAAAAGTTACACAATAACATTCAATCAGCAACATCGAGAGATTGTCGTGGAAAAATACTTGAAGCATGTGATGGAAGAAGGTAGGGCAATTGAGTTCAAGAATAAGAAACTGAGGATTTATTGTAACGATGATAAGCTTGTTTGGTGGTTGCGTTTGAACCAGATGTGGAAGTACATCAATTTCGAGCACCCTGCAACGTTTGATACTCTGGCTATGGACCCTAAGAAGAAGGAGGAGATAATGAACGACCTCATTGCTTTTACCAAGGGGAAAGACTATTATTCTAAGGTTGGCAAGGCATGGAAGCGCGGCTATCTTCTTTATGGTCCACCAGGAACGGGAAAATCAACTATGATTGCAGCTATTGCAAATTTCTTGAACTATGATATTTATGATCTTGAGCTCACTTCTGTTTCTAATAACTTAGAGCTTAAGACATTGCTCATGGAAACAACAAGCAAATCCATTATTGTCATTGAAGACATTGATTGCTCCGTTGATCTAACTGGCAAGAGAAAGAAGGCAGAAGATAAGAAGAAGAAGAAGAAGGAAGAAACAAGTGACTCAGATTCGGACTCAGACTCGGATTCAGACTCGGACTCAGACAATAAACTTACACTTTCCGGGTTGTTGAATGTTATAGATGGAATATGGTCAGCTTGTGGTGAAGGGAAAATTATTATATTTACGACCAATCATGTAGACAAACTTGATCCAGCTCTGATACGTCGAGGACGAATGGATATGCACATTGAGATGTCGTATTGCAGATACGAAGCATTCAAAGTGCTGGCTAAGAATTACTTGGGCGTTTATACACATCCTCTGTTTCAAGAGATTCAACCTTTACTAGAGGAAGTAAACATGAGTCCTTGTGATGTGGCGGAGAGTTTGATAGTCAAGAATATTTCAGGAGGGACTGAGATTTGCTTGAATAACTTGATTCAGGCTTTGAAAGAGGCCAAGGAAAACGCAATACAAGATTCAAAAGAGGCCAAGGAAAAGGAAAATCAAGATTCTCGAAAAGGAAAAGACAGAAAAACAAAAAAGTTATTGGCAAAATTTGTCAGAAATTGTGGCCGTTTAAAAAAGATTTTCAGATGATGTTTTCATATTTATCTTCTTTAGCTACTAGTAGTGTAGTTTTATTATGTTGTTTTATATAACACAATTTAAATTTATTATGTTGTTCAGAGACTTTTAGTCAAAATACTTGCAACTCAACCTGTTTAAAATAAAATAAAAGGCATGTGTAAATAATAAATAACAGAAGAAAATCAGGACATGATAGCTTCTGGAGAATCTCAGTAGTTTAGTGAAATGGTGGTGGTTCAATTTCCCCTTCGACTACCCCATTTAATAAAATGTTAGCTTTCTGATGCCTCTGAATCTTTAGGATGTGGCCTAAGGTGCTTTAGAAGTTCTGGTTAACTATGTTTTTCTTGAATTACTTTCAGCTCAGTACAGTAGACTTTTGGATCCTTAATAATTTTTTCGCGATTTCAAAGGTTACTTTAATATATATTTCAGTTCCCCTTCTGTAATCTGTACTACTATTAGTTCATGATCCAAATAAAACTTTTCTGTTTATTACACTGTACCTGACAAAAAAGATCAACAGGGAGTTTTAGGAAACAATTGAAGGAGCGTGTTTGGTTAGACAAACAATAACACGAAAAATACAAAAGGAAAGAGTACAACAACATCTTATTTATTCTAGAAATAGAACTGAAATGTCGAAAACAACTTTTCTATCCTATGATAGGAGTAAGGACATAAGGTCTCTGTACACCCCAAGCCCCATACTAGGTATGTTATTTTTTTTGTTGCATACAGGGAAAAAGTCAACCTCCCTACAAGTGAAAAAAAGAGTTAAAGAGTTACAGGTGAAAACATCATTCAAACAACATTTTGAGACGGCCATAAGTTTTGATTAATTTCGTGATGGACTTTTTGTTCTTCTGGGAATTCAACATGGCCTTTTTCTTGGCCTTGTTCAAAACTTTGATTAAGTTTTCCAAGTAAATCTCAGGCCTTCCTGAAGCATCCTTGGGCATCAAATTCTCAGCCACATCACAAGGACTCACATCTACTTCCTCTAATAAATGTTGAATCTCTTGAAACAAAGGATGTGTTTCAATGCCCAAGTAATTCTTAGCCAACACTTTGAATGCTTCGTATTTGCAATACGACATCTCAATGTGCATGTCCATCCGTCCTCGACGTATCAGAGCTGGATCAAGTTTGTCCACATGATTAGTCGTAAATATAATAATTCTCTCTTGACCACAAGCTGACCATATTCCATCGATGAAATTCAGCAGCCCCGAAAGTGTTAGTTTGCCTGATTCTGTCTTGTTGCTCTCTTTCTCTGCAGACGAATCTGAATCTTCTTCCTCTTCATCATTCGTCGTTTTCTTTTTCTTTTTCTTCTTTCTCTTGCCTGTGAGATCTATGGAGCAATCAATATCTTCAATGACAATGATGGACTTGCTTGTTGTTTCCATGAGCAATTTCTTAAGCCCCGAGTTATCCTTAACAGAGGTGAGTTCAAGATCATAAATATCATAGTTCAAGAAATTCGCAATTGCTGCAATCATAGTTGATTTTCCAGTTCCCGGTGGACCATAAAGAAGGTATCCGCGCTTCCATGCCTTTCCAACCTTGGAATAGTAGTCCTTCCCCTGTTTGAACGCAACAAGATCGTTGATTATTTCCTCCTTCTTCATAGGGTCCATAGCCAGAGTATCAAACGTTGCAGGGTGCTCGAAATTGATGTACCTCCACATACCTATAGATGGTTAAAAAAAAAAAGAACCAATATTTTAGTAATTCATCCAAGTGTAAACTAGTCAAATTGCAGCTCAAACCCAAACATAAAAATTTAATAAGGTTGGGAGACTTATTTAAAGCAAATTAGCAAGGAGGGAACGTTGGTCAAGTTGGACAGGATGGGCTATGACTCGTTATTAGATACTCAACTTATTTTGATCTAACATACTCATTTGCCATCTCTATGTACTTACCTTTACCATACCAATACCAATCCTCGTTTTCGTTGGAGTAGATCTTCTGTTTCTTGTTCTTGAACTCAATGGCCTTGCCTTCTTCCATCACATGCTTCAAATATTGTCCAGTGACCATGTCTTGATATTTCTTATTGAAAGCAAGCGTGTAACATTTCTTCTCAATCGGAAGTTTGGAACGTCCCCCTGGAGAATTATCAGGGAATGTTTCCGTGTAAGAGTTCCATTTGAGCTTCACACCATGGAATTCATCAACTACCTCTTCTCCTTCGTCCAAGCTAACAGCAAAAGACTTGCTCTTCTTATACATTTCAGCTTTGAGATACTTTGCATCCTTATTGGACTTAGTACCTAAATAAACTTTAACAAGAGCGTAAACTTCATTTCTTTTATGGTTGGAGAATTCATCGATGGTAATTTGAACATAAGGGTAGAAATAATTTTCGAATCGATGCCACAATGTTTTGATGCGCTTATAGAAAGAATGGGGGACAAGTTGCTGAATTGTGCCCAAAATGAACATCAGTCCAGCAAGCTTGGAGCATAATTCAGTCAATGTGTCTACCATGTTGTCGTTATTTTTTGCGTGCAAGATTTTGAATGAAGTAAAGAAGTGTATTATGTAGTCAATAATAGGGCTTAATACAACTATATATAGAAGGGGAGCAAACGCTTTTCGTGGCCGGTAACCGGGTTTACGCGGTCCAGTCCGCTTTAGAGAAACTTCACTACAATTTTGAGTTTTTTTTGGACTCCCCATTGCCATCCATGGTGCGCACTGGTAAACCCGCTCCTGTGCAATAACTCGCAAATATGATGTATATCACATAGACAAGCTTCATATAGACGAAACTGATCCCTAACTTTCTTGGGGGACCTTTAGAAAAAATTAATCACCTGCTGCACCAACTCAATCACTTTTACGGGTAATATATTTGAATATTATTTCCCTAAAACATGGGTATTCCTTGGGACTCAAGTATATTGGAAAGGAAAATATAAAATCCAATATGTTCGTTTCCGATGCTTTTTACGGGGATGACTTTGATTTCCACAACTTTGTGGAATAAAGAAGACAAAAACTGTAAAGATCGTCAAACTCGAGCTATTAACTATTCCTATCACTTTTGCTTTTTCATTCAATACAATTTCTTGTATCAGTCGGGCTTAGTATAAAATTGGGAATGATCCACGTTCCAATATTAATTCATTATGCATCAATGATTTAGTGCAAATTAATATATATTATATGACGGAGATCCTTGGCCACGAAGCATTAGTTCATGGAAAGAGTTAAAGCTATATACACATTTTCCTTACACTATCAATCAGTTTTGGTAGTGTGATAGCAGGTTATTTACCATTTTCACTTGATTGCGAATGAGTGCTTAATTCAAAAATTTATTTATACACTATAAATCATCTAGTGAGCTAGTTTTAGAGATTGTCTAAATTATGCTCAAGTGTCACGTGTCTTTTTATGGTATGACCCCATCAAATTCAAGGTCATGAATTCGACTCCCAAGGTCAATATTTTGCATGAGGGAGGGAGATTGTTGGGCAACGCCAATATTCAATCTATGGCAAGACCCACAAGAGGGATAGGGTGGTCAGATGATTGAACATGACTCTGGTTTAGTGGACTTTAGTTTAAAAAACATTAAGTTGTGTCCTTACAATCAACTATATATAACTTTTGGCATGATGGTAATTTTTTATTCTAAAAATTACTTAATTTTTTTTACAACCCCCATCCACCTCGTCCCCTCGAAAAAAAATTTTATCCCCCTTCCCCCAGTTCCAACCCCTCCCAAAAAATAAAATTAATTTACTTTTTAAGAAAATTAAAAAAAAAATTGCTTACCTTCACCCATCCCAACTATCTGCACCCCCCCCCCCTCCAAAAAAAAAAAAACTATACCTTTTTATTATTATTATGAATGCGTTTTTTTACCCATATTACCCATTAAATTACTCATTTTTAAATGGGTAATATGAGTTTTACCTATTTTTTATCTATGTTAAATGGGTTGGGTATCCAATTCATTTAAAATGGGTAAATCTGGATAGGTACCCAAATAACTTATCCATTTTGCCATCTTTATATTAGATCATCTAGTACAGTGATGTATGCAAAAAATTTTGTAAGGAGTGTCACCATTTAAAATAAAAAATAAAATAATGTGATACCACACTTTAAATATATATATATATATATATATATATATATATTCAAAATAATTTTTTTTAAAATAATAAAATTAAATATTTATAAGCCTATGAGAAGGGTAAATGAAAATTTTAGCATATAACCAACTAAGGTAAGTGCACTTGTGTAACAAGGAGTGTCACTTTATTAAATATATTCTCTATATATCTTTTTACTTTTAATTATACATATATATGTATGTTTAGTAAAAAAAATTCCATGGAAGCAATGTGATAGCGTCATATGATACCCTTGACTCTTCGTAGATCCGCCCCTAATCCAGCATATTCTCAAGAGTACGTACCGTTGCTTCTTGGAAGTTGGAACCTTATAAAGGCATTACCTTTGGATAACATTTTAAGTGAACTTTTTTTTAAAGAAATAAGGTGAGAGAATCTTTTGTTAAACACGTGTAAATAACCTTTCTGCAGTTTCTGGGAAGTGGGAAAGAGAGGTATGATTGTTATGATAGAATCAATTACTTATCTTATACTCTTTCCGTCCATCTTTACTTGACCCCTATACTATTTTAGGATATTCAATAATACTTATCCAGTTTATGAAATCAAGAGATAATTTTACACTTAGTTCCTAATTTATCCTTGTCATTAATTATAGTTATTTCCCTATTACATTTTTCAATACATTGTATTAATTATATTCAAAGGGTGATTTAGTAAAATTACCTCTATCATTTACTACTTCTTAATCCCTGTGTCAAGTCAATAGAGGTCAAGTAAAGTTGGACGGAGGGAGTACTAATAAAGTTTTCTGAGGTACATCATGAGAATCTAATTTGAATACTTATAAGATTGCATAAAGCACAATGTTTGGAATAATTACCACTGGTAGATAAAGTTATCATTACAAAGAGATAAGTTGACAACTCGCACCAGTCAATTATTCTATGGTGTTATTTTGAGTTTTACTGCCAAATTGGGAAAAGTTATGTAGTGGCTAACTAACGTGGTAATCAGTGAAATCAATTCATTTTATTTATATGTGTTTTAATCATCCAACGTGAATAAATATGGATTGATTTATTTTAATGATTCATATAAATATGATCAAAATATATAAAATATGTGAATTTATAAAAATCCATACAATCTTCCATTCAAAATAACAAAATTTTAATTGCATTAAAAAATATATATATATATATATATTTAAAATTAAGAGGGTGAGGGGGCGGGGGAAGGAGGGTTGGGGAGTAGAAGCATACCCCCCTCAATTTTTTTAAGAAAAATAAAATTTAATTCTTTTCTTGAATTTTTTTTATTTTTTCTTTAAAACTAATTTTGGGGGTGGAAAAGAATGTATCTTAATCTTTTGAAATTCTTTTATTTTTGAGATTGAGAGGTATGGAGGAAGGAGGTGGGGTGGTGAAATTTTTTTAAACTTTTTTTAATATATAATTTTTAAAAAATGTTTGGGGGGTGAAGCGGGGGTAGAGAGGTAGAGTGGGAGTGGAGGTTGGGAGTCAAAATTTTTTAAATTCATTGTAATTGTTTTTGAAAAATTGAGTATTAACAATTTAGTTTTGATTTAATTTTTTTTTTAGCTTTAAAAGATTAAAGTGAATTTGAACTATTTTATACGAATTATATTTGATGAAATATATATTTACTTATAGATGATACAATCATTTGCCACGTGTGCAAATTGTGAGGAATGAGCTAGCTACAGTTCACTAAACATGCTTATAGAACGGAAGTGTCGGTGACTTGTCAAAATAATTAACAAAGATCACTAGCATTTCAATAAGTAATCCGTAAAATACAGGAAGTGGTAACATCACAAGTACTGTTTCAGATGTAACGCTTTAGAATTGGCATTGAAATTTGTAAGGAAAATTTACGCATAACAGCAAATTCGCTAGCATTTCAATTTCTAGAAGAGAAAAACAGATCAAATTTCAAATTGAAGTCAACAGCAGTAGCCATCTTTCTCTGTAGCAAATATATCAATAAGTGTACGATAATTCAAACTGTTAATAAGACAAATAGGCACAAATGTTTTACCTGGTTTGGTCATTAGGCCTACATCCGCCAGCAAAGATGATCAATTCTCAGTTTCGGAGATAATGCAAGTAGTGAATAATGCCTAATCCACTATCAAAGTACAGTATGAAATGCCTAACTACAATAAATTTCTTGCAAAGTCGAATTGAGTATGATGCCTAAAGGTTTCAATTAAGGGTTGCAAAGTAGTGGTTGAGGTTGAATTGCAAATATTTTGACATAAACCAACGGATGAAGATAGTGAATAATGGATGACGAGCCTTAATAAACTAGCCATTCTGTTGACTTAGCTACTTATAAAGAACCATGTGACAACATCAGTAGTACACTCATACCTAATAAGATTTGTTGTAAATTATGACATCCTAATTCCATGCAGTTGTCAATGGCTCAAACAGCAAACATCATTTTACTTCAGGCTACAACAATACAAGACTATACACGGAGAATCCCCAACTCCAAGGCCACCAAAAATAGAAAAATCATCGGGCAATTGAAGTTAAAAAATATCATTTAAACAACTTTTGCACGCTGCCAAAACTTCTGACAAATTTCGTGGAAAACTTAATTTTCTTGGAATTCTGCTTGGCTTTTTCCTTGGATTCTTTTGAATCTTTATTTGCTTTTTTCTTGGCTTCCTTTAAAGCTTGAATCAAGTTATCCAAGCACATTTGAGGCCCTCCTGAAGCATTCTTGAGCATCAAGTGCTCAGCCACATCACAAGGACTCATGTCTACTACCTCTAGTAAACCTTGAATCTGTTGAAACAAAGTGTGTGTCTCCAAATTCAAGTAATTCTTAGCCAACACTTTGAATGCTTCATATCTGCAATACGACATCTCAATGTGCATATCCATACGCCCTCGACGAATTAGAGCTGGATCAAGTTTGTCCTTGTGATTTGTTGTAAATATAATAATCCTCTCCTGACCACAAGCTGACCATATTCCATCAATGAAATTCAACAGCCCTGAAAGCGTGAGTTTGCCCGTTTCCTTGTTTTCCGTACTTTCTTTTTCTTTTTCTGTAGACGAGTCGGAATCTTCTTCTTGATCTTCACTGGTTGTTTCCTTTTCCTTCTTCTTTTTCTTCTTTCTCTTACCAGTGAGATCGATAGAGCAATCGATATCTTCAATGACAATGATGGACTTGCTCGTTGTTTCCATGAGCAATTTCTTAAGCCCCGAGTTATCCTTAACAGAGGTGAGCTCAAGATCATAAATATCATAGTTCAAATAATTCGCAATTGCTGCAATCATAGTTGATTTTCCAGTTCCCGGTGGACCATAAAGAAGATACCCGCGCTTCCACGCCTTTCCGACTTTGGAATAGTAATCCTTCCCCTTGCTGAACGCAATGAGATCGTTAATTATTTCCGCTTTCTTCTTAGGGTCCATAGCCAGAGTATCAAATGTTGCAGGGTGCTCAAAATTGATATCCCTCCACATACCTTTACCATACCAATACCAATCCTCACTGCAATTGTTTGAGTAGATCTTCTGTTTCCTGTTCTGAAACTGAATTGCCTTGCCTTCTTCCATCACATGGTTCAAGTACTTTCCGGTAACAAGTTCTCTGTGTCGTTGATTGAAAGTTATTCTGTAACTTTTCCTTTCCATTGGAACGGAATTAGACCGGTTCGACCGATGGCCTGAAAGATCATCGGATAATTTTTCCGTGTAACTGCGCCAAACGAGCTTAGCACCTTGAAATTCATCAGTAATTTCTTCTCCTTCATCCAAGCTAACAGCAAAAGACTTGCTGTTCTTAGACTTTTCAACTCTGAGAAACTTAGCATCCTTTTTGACAGACTTACTACCCAAATAAGAGTTAATCTGACTGTAGATTTCGTTGCTTTTACCATTGGAGAATTCATCAATGGTAATTTGGACATAAGGGAAGAAGTAATTTTCCACTTTGTTCCATATGTAGTCAATTCGCTTGCGTAGTGGATAGGGAAAGAATTGATGAATTGTGCTCCAAATAAACATCAGTCCAGCAAGCTTGGACCCTAATTCAGTCAATGATGCTGTCATACTTTTCTTTCTTTTTTCGAGTGAAGATAATGAATGAGTATGAGAAATGAAAATGGAGGTGAATAATGTTTTTTCAATAATTTGAGAAGTGTGTTAAGTCGAACTATGTATATATATATAATAAATAAATTGGGTAAGTTATAGTAGAAGCAGTGTGTACAGCGTGTTGTGCAAGGAAATTGGCCGGTTCAACGCGGCCACAGTGAAGTGCTAAATGACGATAATGTATACTTACTATGTATTGCGAATTGCGTCATACAAACTGCATCATCCAACTCCTTGAAAAATTTAGGCATAATACATGAATATGAATTTATTTTTTACTTTGGTCTTATTTGGCGTCTATATTTTCTAATAATAGTTATGCACAATTAAGCATTTGAATTTGTACTATTATAAGGTTAAACAAGTGGATACAAACCTTCCTATATGATGTCATGCATGTATTATGCCATGGTTAATACGTTTGTCTACTTCTTTAATTTTATACAAATTTAAATAACTATTTATACTCTCCTAAAGTTAGAGGGTACAGATGTCAACCAAAAACTTATATGTTTTTCATATTATTTAATTGACCGTGATGTTTAAGAGATCAAACCAAAAAAATAATATATTAATTATGAGTTAGGTTTGCCAGATTTAACCTGATTTGATTTTTACTAATTATAACAATGTTGAAGGTTATGTAATAAGAGTTACAATTAGTCGCAAAAATAATAAGCGATCACTAATGTGCCATGTGTGGAATTGGGGTAGCTAGGTTAACATAAGATAAAAAAAGATAATGGCTATTCTTTTTGTTGGGTCCCATGCATTTGGTACAATTGTTTGGATGCTTCCCCCCTAGTTTTATTAATTTTTTGTCTCAACAACTCTCACAGAAAGGCCAAAGAAGAAAGTACACAAAGTGAGTCGTCAGTTTGGAAAGACTCGTGTAGAAATAGTTAAGCGTGCTTCGTCTTGTCATTCATTTGATATGAGCCAAAGCACTAGAGTGGAAACTTCATAGTGTAAGCTTTTCTTCTGCCATCTTTTTTTAATTGTAAATACAAGGCCGCCTCTGTGACCAAGCTAGTAAATCATTTGGTTTAGGTCGACAAAACTTATCTACAATAAATTACGTGTCAATATATTTTTATTATACAAAATAATAATTATGATAAAAGGTTTACTCAAATAACATTGTTTTGCCTTTATTTATTTCTTCATTGTCAAAAATTAGAATTAATAATCGAATTAATTGAATTATAAATTGTTATTTTATTTCTTTTTAGATTTTTCAAGCATTGCAACAAGTATATTAATTTGCTTATGTTAAGAGTTCTTATAATGATTACAATGTTTTTCAACAAAATCTTATCCAAAATCAATAATTGGAAAAAAGAAATCCCGCATGATTAAATTAACGCATATAGGTTCATTTAGTATTGACAAGGGTATCAAACGAGCGGGTTGAGTTGAAATTGAGAATGTTAAAATAGGTTGAAGAAGAAATTTATTGGGTTGTGACCCGGCCAAATTTATTTTGGGAAAAAAATGGAATATAATTCCGGTTGGATCATGACCCACTCAATCTCAATAATTCTAACATGTTATTATTTATTTTTTATAACCACAATTTGAATTTCAACTCAAAAAATAAAAATAAAAAGTTACAACTTGATAGATAAATGATAGAAAATATAAAATAAATAGAAAACAAACATTATATCAATGCAAGTAAAGAGTTTTCGAACAGGTTGAAATTGGAGATTAAATTTTGCTCAATTGAAGATTCTTTTGATATGGGTTAAGACTTAAACGGGTCAAGATTGAACCCAACTAAAATTAGGGGAAACAATTATAACTTGAAAAAAGATATTCTATAACATGAATATCTTGTTGAATTGTTAAATTGACCAAAAAGACATTTAAACTATTTCTTTTATATTTAGTAATCTGTTTTATATTAAATTTGAATCAATTAATTATTTAACTTCTGACTATTCAACTCAAAATTATTATTTTATATATTTATAAACTATTAACATATTTATATTATAAGTAACTGAATTAATTTTTCTCATTCATGTTAGTTTGCAACCGATTAAATTACTGCATCAAACTAATAAATATTATTTATTTTACTTACATAAATATTATATTTATTTAATAATAAATATTATTTATATATAATTTTTAAATTAATGTGCACGTATGTAAAAATCGACCATAAAAATAGTGTGCAAGAGTATGAGGATTATTCCTAGAATAGCACCTATGTACTACTTCGAACATTCTAAAAGCATTTTAAATATACGTAAGTGCAAAGTAATTACGTTAAAGGAAAGTACGAAAAGAACCTTCTTCTTTTTTGAATTTCTAGATGATTGAGTTACAAACAAGTCTTTAGATATGTTGACTTATTTGTCACATATAATTCAAACTGATAATTATAATATTATTATATATCTCAAAATAGTATATTAGACAAGTAAAAATTTACAGAGATGACTTTGCAAAACACATTTCTATTACATGCCTAAGTCGTTTTCAATATATAATGTAGTTTTCTTTACCAAAATAAATATAATACATATGTATATTACATATTGAATTTATTTTTAATATATAGTACAATTACTATAAATGATAAATATTTTAAAATTATAATATATCTAGGTAATAAATAAAAGTATATTTAAAAATAATAAATATTTTATAAAAGAGACTCAAAAAGATATTTATCCCAAGTGTGTGTGATAAAATGGATGGTTATGACTTATGCCATGTGTTGTATTCCCTTTGGGCTGATATAATGTTTGCTAAGGGACTGTTCGAAAAGCTATTAAGTAATTGAAATTGGTGTAATTATTCGAGTAATAATTATCAGTTTAATAGTTAAATAATTTTGTAATTATGATAATTATTTGATTGCATAAGCGTAATTATAAGGTTATATTAAATTTTAAAAATGAAAATTTTAAAATTAAAAATCTTATATTAGATAAATCGGGACCTTTATAAATATATGATACTCCTCTATTGCATATTAAGTATATTTTTGAGTTTTTTTATATTGTTCAAAGTTCAAGATTCAAGATGGATGTTTAATTTTTTTTTCCATATTTGTCTCATTTGTTAAAGTTTTAAATAGTCTAAGAGATAAATTACACTACTTATAAAATTATATTTATGAAAAATATTAAATTAAATATTTAAGATTTATATTGTATTTTAAAAATATATTGACTAATATTAATTATATGTTCTTAACTAATTGGTATTATAAAAAAATAATTGATTTAGATTTTTTGAATTAGTATTTTTAATTAAATTAATTATAAAACTAAAAGTATAAATTTCTATAAATATCATGAAATGTGATTGATAAAAAGATTAATATTACAAATATAACATCATAAAATTATTAAAACACGAGATAAAAAGATAATCTATCTAGTCTAACTAAAAAAACAGCTCGCAATGTGAAATATCGACTCAATACTTTCTAAAACAAATAAAAAATATATACATAGGTTCTAAATTCAAAACAAAAAATGTAACATAATACTCTTATATCAAATTTCAACATAGTGCACATAAATATGATTATTTTTTTTAAAATGTAAGTCTATAACCTTATTCAATAATGAACTCTACTTTAATTTAAAAACTAGAATACCAACAAAATTGTGTTAATGAAAAAAATAAACATAAACTAAACAAAAATCGATAATATAAAAAATTGCATGGAATCGCATGAAGTAAATGATGAAAATGAGAAGGAAATAAAATATAAATAATATAAAGTTAAAAAAAATCACTTTTAGAAAATATTAGAAAAAAAAGAATTTAAAATAGTAAAATTAAAAAATAAATTACAATGAAAAAAATAAAAAATAAAAGTAAAAAATAATCATCTTTTAGAAGCAATTTACAATCTCCCCTGTGAATTAGAGAGTTATTACTCTTTGCAAATTATATTCAATTACATGTTGATCAAGTAATTTTATGACTAATCAAACATATCAGACAGTATAATTACTCTCAATTACACTAAATCTAATTATACTTTCCAAACATGTCTGAAGTGTTTAAAAAGGGAAAAATGTTGGGCTTGGGCCTTTAGTACAAAACAAGAAGAGCAGACCCAATTCATCCTCTCTAATGGGCCTTCAGTTCAATGATATTTCACTCTGTTTGTGTTCACCAGTCTTCCTTTCTTTCATGAGCAAAATTATTTTGCATGAACATTACAATAAATATAAGATTAGTATTACTTCCACTTTGTAACATAGAAAATTATGCCTTGTCACACATAAGTTTAATTGTAGAACAGTATGCTTGAAACATTCATAACTCAAACATTACTTTATTCCTTAAAACCTATGCCGCACAGAAGCATAAGTTCAATTTTAAAACTCATAAAATTATTTCACAAGATGAATATAAAACAAGGTTAAAATACTCTGGACTTATACTCTAATATTAGGTATCATTCAAATTATGTCGAACAAAACAAAAATGCTCTAAATATTTGCCTTTGACTGTAATTTTAGAATATAACTTTTTATCATATTGACGCAAGAATTAAAAAAACACTTGTAGTATTTTTATGTTGTATTTAAATTTAAATGTATAAAATTTAATTTTAAAACATTATGTTGATCGAATTCAATTTAACTTTGAAATTTTATTAACTTTCAAAAAATGAAACATTACAACGAGATGGGCTAAGGAAGTTATAGGCATTTTCAAGATATTTCTTTTTGGAAAACATAATGTTGCGTTAGCCAATAGTCCATTTCTAACTATATATATGTTTGGACTTCCCCAGTATATGTCACAGCTCCTACGTAACAAGAAAAGAAGGGTAAATTATGTAACTAGGCAAATATATTGTATATATTTATATTATATCACTATAGTTTGAAAAAATACAATTTATAACTATAGTTAAGATTTTATTGTTATTTTCTCTCTCCTCTCTTCCTTTCTCTCTCCTCTTTTCTCTTTGTCTGCAATCTTTGTCAGATATACAAATACATATGTATATACAATTATTTGATAGATATACTTATTCAATTCGACAAATATACATATACAATTCGTCTCTCTCCACTCTCTTTCCTCTCTCGCTAGCCTCTTTCCTCCATCTCTCGATCTCATTCGCCTCTCTCCTCCCTCTCCCAATCTCGCTTGCCAGATATACAAATACAACATATAATTTAACAAATATACATATACAATTTGTCTCTCTCCACTCTCTGCCTTCTATCACTCGTCTCTCTCCATCTCGCTCGTCTTTTTTCTATAAATATAATTACAAACTGTAAATTTAGCAAATTATAGCTAAATATATCTTTTCAAGTATTTGCTCTTTTAAAAAATCCTCAAGGAAGAAAGGAAGAAATTAAGATGAAACTAAAGGACCAATGACCATGAAGTCGAAGTCTTTAGGTCTTTTCTTTTTCAATCAAAAAGTGGCTGTAAAGCCTTTATATAAAAATAAGAGTTTGGGCCCAAAAAAGCCCAAATAACATACCAAAACCGATCACAAAGTTAAGGAAAATGGGGAAAAATTACATAACTATCTCATATTTAGAAAATATTTATCACTTGTAGCAATATAATTTTTTTAATCATATATAGAGAATTGATTTTCATCTCCACTTTTTCTGTTAAATTTTGCTTAATTTTCTCTCCAATCTCCTATTGGTATCTTTTGCTATAAATGGTAATAAAACAAAAATATATTTAATTTTGATAAATATTAATTTAAAAGTTTCACTTAATTAATTTTTTTAAAAACACTTCTCTAGAAAGCCCTAATTTTTTATTTTTTTAACAACCAGAAAGCCCTAATTGACTCACGGTGACCTTCCTCATTCCTTTCCGATCTCACATCATACTTGCACTCTATGTAATGGCGATTCCTTCACTGTTGATTGGCATGTGCAAATGATTAAAGGCACTTCCATTGAGACAGTAATTCAAATGTATCCATTCATAGACCAAAGACTGACTATGTTTCTCACATGCATTAAATCACTTGGTTGTTGGGTTTCTCACACAGAGGCTGGAGCTAAGTCATTTGTAAAATAATGTGCCTCTATAAAATGGAGGGCTTTGTGTATGCTTATCATAGTTCATTAGTCATTGAAAAAATAAGAGATTGAGGGGATCTTGTCGCAGGAGGGATGGCACTAAGCATTCCTTTTAATTGGTAAAATGCCTAAATGGAACCAACTAAGTGCCTCTGTCTTGCGACACGATGCCCACAATTTCTATTGCACCATACATCAATCATCTACTCAATATATTTTTTATTTATTAAGGTCAGGATTAATTGAGTTCCTTCTAATTCTTTCATCTTCTATACTTCTGTAACTCTACGTTTTGATTGCATATATAAAGGAGGCAACATATTTGTTTTTCTACTTTGCATTTTTTGTTTCTAGATTCTCTGCTATGTTTATCGCTTTCTTTGACATAAATTTGCACCACTAAGACCTTATTTATGTTTACTCAATAGATGTTTGAATCTGAATGGTTCATATCTTAGATCATTGAATGTATTTATTTATATTACTTCTATTTTGAACTATCGCTTTATCACAATGACCAACCACCATCACTAACCACATTTATCATCACCTTCATTGTCAACCACTATTACTATCGCCAACAACTACCCATCAACTTTAACATTATAACTATATCGCAATTCACCATCACTATTTGCTATCAATCACTATCACCATCGTGATCTATCCTTATTACGAGCAACCATTTCCACCATCACAACTAGCACTGTCGTCAACTACCACCAATACATCGTCAATCACCACACAGTTCTTCGGCCACCACCATTAAATTAGTATAAAAAAATTCGTTGAAAGTTTCATATTTTATGTACTCTATGGAAAAATAAGAAAGCAAGGGATGTGAAAGATGGACAAAGTAGGCTACAATGATTTTCTGAGTGTGATGATAGTAGTATATGATAACGAAAGGTTGTAAAAGATAAGTCCTCTCATTTGTGGAATTTTATGTCTCTTCTAGAAATTGGGCTTCTAGATGGAGAAATGCCGCCGAAACCCGTGACCAAACACAATGCCAAAGGATTTTAAGTTATAGGGATTTATGATAAGAAAATATTTACACAACAAACAACATATAATAGCAAATAATTTATAATTTAAATATATTTAATTTGAATTAAAAAAATAAATTAGTCCCTTTGTCCGACACCATTTGAAATTTATAGTGTAATCTATTTTAATGAGGAGGAAAATAAAAATTACGTATTGGTATGGTTGATAATTTCATTTGATTATCATTGATAGACGTTGATTTGCACATTATAAAATAGGAGAGATGTGGTCCACATGCAAAACGTTTGGGTAGACAACTCAGTACTCACCTAGGACACTTATTCCAAGTCCTATATAATGCTGTAGGTCCACCAATAATGAAGAGCTTAAGTACAAAATAGAGGAGCAGATTAAATCATGTGCAGACCTCATAAAAGAGATCCTATCAACTTCTCCAGCCTCTTTAATTTGCCCCTCAAGTAGATGATATTACCTGCAACAGAGCAAGGATCCCCACTTTACCTCCAAATAGTTCAGATTTTCCCGGGTGATAAATATTTTTTAAATATGATATATCTAAGTAATAAATAAAAAATATATTCAAAAATAGTAAACATTTTAGATAATTATCCCAAGTGTGTGTATCTATATAAAAAATGGATGGTTATGACTATTGACATGTCTTGATTTCCTTTGGATTGATAATGTTTGCTAATGATCTGTTTGAAAAGTCACTAAATTATTAAAATGAAGGTAGTAATTATTATCAGCTTAGTAGTTAAACAATTTAGTAATTACGATAATCTTTTGTTTGTCACAATGTAATTATAAGTGTAATGTTTGATTGGACAATTATAATCATAAGGTTATATTAAATTATAAAAATAAAAGTTCAAAAACTAAAATTTCATATTAGATAAATCAAGACCTTTATAAATATATGATACTCCCTCTATTACATATTAAGTGAATTTTTAAGTCTTTTTATATTGTTCAAAAATTCAAGATGAATGTTTTTTTTTTCATATTTGTCTCATTTATTGAAGTTTAAAATATTTTTAGAGATAAATTACACTACTTACAATAATGAGTTTTAATTTAATTTAAAAACTAGAATGCCAACAGAATTATACTAATGAAAAAATAAATATAAACTAAATAAAAAATAACTAATATGAAAAATAGCACGGAATCACATGAATTAAGAGTTGAGAATGAGAAGGAAATGAAATAAAAAAAATATATTTTTAGAAAATATTGGAAATGATAAAAATAAAAATTAATTTTGAAATAGTAAGAATAGAAAATAAATTACGGTAAGTAGCTTCAGATTACAACATGTAATTAACAGTAATTTACAGCCTCCCTGGTGAATTAGAGAGTAATTACTCTTTGTCAATTACACTCAATTAACATACCAACAATATAATTACATTAAATCGAATTATCATAATGACTTTCCAAGCATGTTATAAGTGTTTAAAAAGGGAAAGATCTTGGGCTTGGGCCTTTAGTACAAACCAAGAAGAGCAGGCCCAATTCATCCTCTCTAATGGGCCTTCAGTTCAATGTTATTTCACTCTCATTGTGTTCACCCGTCTTCCTCGACTCTTTAAAGATTGACTGTGCCGTTAAATTATTATTTTTTGTCAATACTCTCCGTGGCTCAATTTATTTTTTACAGAGTCAAATTTTGTTGACTTTGACCATAATTTTAGAATATAGGTTTTCATCCTATTGACATGAATTTATTTTTAACTTATAGTACTTAATATGTTGTGTTAAAGATATAAAATTTAATTTTAAAATATTAAGTTGATCGAATTTATTTTAACTTTAAAATTTAGTTAATTAATTTTCAAAAAGTGAACTAAATTGGCTAAGGAAGTTATGGCCTTGATTCGCTCTCAATTTTCAAGATATTTCTTTTTGGAAAACATAATGTTGGGTTAGTCAATAGTCCATTCTAACTGTATACGTTGGATTTCCCAAATCCCAAGTATATGTCACAACTCCTACGTAAGAGGAAAAAGAAAGGAAGAAATTAAGAAGAAATTAATGGAGCAATGACCATGAAGTCGAAGTTTTTTGGTCTTAATTAAGACAGTAATGTGAAATTGGTAGAACTAGTCAAATGTGTCCACATGACACATTCATAGACCAAAGACTATTTGACTCTCTTTCTCACTCTACTCATTCAAACTCGTGGATTTGACTTGGTTATTGGTTTTCTCACACAAAGAGGCAGGAGCTAAGTCATTTGTAAAATCATTTTGCCTCTATAAAATGGAGGGCTATCATAATTCATTAGTCATTGATAAAAGAAGAGATCGAGGGGATCTTGTCGCAGGAGAGATGGCACTTAGCATTCCTTTTAATTGGTTAAATGCCTAAATGGAACCAACTAAGTGCCTCTTTCTTGCGACACGATGCCTACATTTTCTGTTGCATCATACATCGATCATCTACTCAATATATACGAGACCAACTTCATCTTATCCATTTTTTTATTTACTAAGCCCAGGATTAATTAAGTTCCTTCTAATTCTATAGTTGTGTAACTCTTCGTTTTGATTGCATATATATAGGAGGCAGCATATTTAATTTGTTTCTAGATTTCTTTTTCTACTTTGCATTTTTTTGTTTCTAGATTTTTCGACGATGTTTATCGCTTTCTTGACATGAATTTGCACCACTAATGTCTTATTTATGTGTACTCAATAGATGTTTGAATTTGAATGGTTCATATCTTAAGATTTTACAGTCTTAAGAGGTATGTTGTATCTATCACTTCATCACAATTATCAACCACCATCGCTAACCACATTTACCATCACAATCACCTTCATTGTCAACCACCATTACCATCGCCAACCACTAGACACAACTACCAATCAGCTCTGACATTATAATTATATTGCCATTCGTTGTCACCATCATTGTGACCTATCCTTTATTAGTCACCTTCATCATCACAACTAGCACTAGCGCCGTCAACTACCTCCAACACATCGTTAATCACCGCACAATTATTCGGCCACCATCATCAAATTACTAGCATCAACCGCCTTCACCATCACAATTATTACCGACACCAATAAAGAAATTCGTTGAAAGTTTCCTCGAGTACACATTTTATGTACATTAGAACTCGAGGGAAAAATAAAAAAGCAACGGATATGAAAGATGGACAAAGTAGGCTACCATGATTTCCTGAATGTGATGATAGTACGTACATGAATTCCTTTGACTATAGTACCATATGATAAAAGGAATGTCGAAAGGAGCAACAAACCACATAATAGCAAATCATTTAAAATTTAAATATATTTGATTCAAATTAAAAAAAATAAACTCTAAAATATATTAGTCTCTCATCTCATTTTACGAGATACCATTTGATTAAACTTTTAAAAAATCACTTATATTGGTATATACATAGGATTGGTAGGGCTAATGAATTCATTTGATTATGCTTCTAGAATTACTTATTTTCTTTATTATGGTTGTTTGTTAATGTGCTGGTCCACATGCTTTGTTTATACCTGCAAAAAGACAACTCACCTACAACAGTTAGGTCAGCATTCCAAGTCCTATATAATCTTTTTATAAATAAATGTGCTGGACTGCATTTCATCGACCAACCAGTTGATTTATTAATCAAGTATGGTTGCCTTAAAAGGGGGGAAAATCTCAATTCTTATATACATATATGGATTCTATGAGGATAATCAGATTGACCTTTTTTAGAAAAATAAAAATTATTTCTACTAAACAAACAGATAGGTGAAGAGAGAAAATTGAACTCACATGGATACCACTAGACTAAGTCTGGGTAGTTTAGGGTTAAGACTTTGACAATGATGAAGATGACACTACCGCTTAAGTACGAAATAGAGGATATATTTTACCAGAATAAATCATGTGCAAACAGAGGATCCAATTAATCTTACCTACAACAAAAACAATAGTTTCACATGTGAAGCGGAAACGAAACCTGATACATTTCTCTCCTCCAAAGGTCTCATGTGACAAGCTCAGAATGAGGGCATTAATGCAGTGCTACCTGAGTAATAGACCAAGGAACAGATACACAAATACACATGCCCCTCTGTAACTCTCTATATTTTTCCTTTTCTGCACAATACAAGCATTAATGCAGATTGAATACATTTTACATGTTCCTACCTTTCCTCTGAAGACTATGATATAACAAAAACAACTTTCTAAGACATGTTTTTTGCTATATGCACTGTTTGGGACGGAAATTATCACTTGATAATAGAGATCCTACCAACTTCTCCAACCTCTTTGCCCCTGAAGTAGGTTTGAGGACGCTGATATTGCCTGCAACAGAACAAGGATCAGTCCCGTTCTTCCGGCTTCCAATGCACCACCCACCAGGAACAAGCCTATCTTTACCTCGAAATAGGAGTTCAGAGTCAATTTTGTCAAGCACGGGATCCTCCCTATGGAACTTTCTAGCAAAAGGAGCATTACTGTCAACCATCTTTTGCATGTATTCAAGTGTAAGGTAATGAGGGTGCTGCTTTGGAGGGTTATCCCATGATATGAAGTGAAGATCACTGTTTACTGTGGTATTGCGGAACTCCTGAGCATTACAGATGACAGTATGGAAATAGCCTTCTGGAGAGGAGATGAAATTTGCATAGTACATAAGAACAGTCCTGGGCAAGTTGTCCCATCCCCATATGCAGAAGTCAATGAAAGAGCGCGAAAGGACCATCCAAGCTGACCCTGTAAAGAGAGCAAGCACCATGTTTTATATCTAATATGTGGAATTTCAACCAGAAACAGTTATATTATTATTCATAAAATTCAACACACAAATTTGTCTAAGCTTTCTATTTTACAAAACTATTTAAACTAAATGGGGAATAAATGAAGTAATACTTCCCCATGTTAAAATGTTGCCCGCTGTATACTGCTTTTTCAGGAAGTTGCTTTCAGAAAGTCACGATAAACTGAAACTCGAACTGCTTCTATTTTACACTGGCAATAACGAACAAGATTTAAAAGTCTCATGATCTTTAAACCATGAGACATAAATTATATTCACCGACTGGAACAAGAGAGAAAATGGACAATGTATCTGAAACCTTTAAATTAATTCATTAGTCTTACCCACCCTATGTACCAATCCAGGCCCTTTATTTTCCTCTCTGTGGGCTTCATTAAAATAGATTTTTAGTCAATACAGAAATTGCTGCCAATAATGAGTCTAAAATCATGAAAATATGATCCTGGACAGTCTCTCTCAGCAAAAACTTTGTCCCCGTGAACACAATTTCTTGATTGAAACAGTCCATCAAGCTGTATGAACAGAACTTGATTCCTATTAGCAAACAGAACAATGAATGACATCAACTTCACCTCCATTTCATCTACATGAATGTAATTGTTTAAAAAGGTCTCCAGTGATGTGTCTATAAACAAACCTACCACTCAAGTTGGGGGAGATCTGAAGCTCGGGCAAGCTAAAATTTCAACAATGTAGTCAAGCAATCCTGAATCCAAAATATTTGGGAACTCTTAAAACCTTCAGACAAATGTTTTTTTACAAGCTATTTAACAAATCCTGAATCCACATTGATTTGGGGAACCTTTACCATCCACTCCAATGACTAGTAGAGTTGATACTAAAATCAAACGCCACTTTCTTCATAAAAGCTGTATCACAAATCACCAGTATTTGGATCATAGAATATCCGAATCCTCTATTGTGGCTGTTATGGATTCCTTTTATCGTTGTCGACTGTCATACAACTCAAATACTTCAACGACTGTTCAGTACAATGGACCATCTAAGTTAATGCACCAGGTAAATTGCTCCGGTAGCTAGTGTTTCCATATACTAGAAATCCCAATTATTACCCTGTGTCTATATGTTGTCAATTGGCATACGAATATGCATAATCCTACAAAGTATTTTCACCTGGAGCAAGGATTTTTCCTCCTACATCTAATTTCCCTATCTTGAGCTTTATTTGTTATAAATGAGAAGTCCTCTTTTAACTGTCCAAAAAATTTAATCTGTGCTTAGGACGTATGACCTCTCCCAATTCAAATAACCAAACTACGTTGTACTAAAGCATAGCGCAAGTTTCTTTTCGAGTTCACAGGTAAAACAAACACAATCTGTTTGGAAAAGAAAGAAGTCAAAGTCGATATTCCCTTACAAAGGAAATGCCTATTGACCATGAATTATTAAATCTTGAGCATCTTAACCAGAATTCTCAGTCCCTGGTATTTGCCAACAAGTGATTTAACAACCCTTCCTGCAAGTTCTAATTCAAGTTACAAGGTGGATGGAGCCAAAGTCAAGACCCCGACTAGTATATGATAGGTAATTGAGATACATGGGGCGCGGAAAGTACTCTATGATCTCCTGTTTTTATTCTTCACATTCACAAACCTTTTATGTGACCAACCAAACATATTGGGTCAATTCAGATGTGTGATAGAGTAAACAATAGAAAGCAAGACAACACAGTTTTAGCAGGGGAGGACTGAACAATGATTAACACATCATCACATATAAAGTACAACAAGTGCTATTTAGCAGGGGTAGACTGAACAATGATTAACACATCATATATAAAAGTATAACATGTGCTGAAAGGAAAAGTTCAAATCCTTGAGCTCAAGCATAAATGATGCCAAACCTCACCAGTAAAAAGCTTAAAAGCTGTTGGCACACTTCTTCTCTGTGTAATCCAGAAAACGTCTGCCTTTTTAGTCGCGTACAATCCAGGATCAACAATAATTGGCTTTGCCCTTTGGAACCTTCAGAAACAGGAGACAAGTTAAACTCACAAAATTAATCCTTAATTCTCAACCAAAGTTAGAATGAAGAAAATATTTCTCTTGCCAGCAGGTAGAATAACTTACTCTTTCCACCCAATTTTGCTTGTATGATCAATGAAGTTAAGATCCCGGGGTAAATACGAAAATGTATGAAGCAGATCTAATCAAACAGGAAAAAAAAAACAGCATCCTCATTAAACCCCATTCAATCAAACATGCAATAGATATACCAGCTGAAATCAAAATTAAGGTAATCAACAAGAAAATGACTTTACCGTCTTGAGTAACAAGTGGGTAATCTGAAGCACTGAGATTAATAAACCAATCCCATTCCCCAGCTTCCCTAAGCAAAATGGCTGCTGCGTGAAGGGTATTGGCCACCATAGTAGGACCCCGGTAGGTCACCAGATTAGCTTTGGTAATCATCCGAACATTCTTGAATTTGATAAAAATTGGATGATTGATAACAAAGTTATGCAGATCGAGCCGCTCCTCAGGTGAAGATTCTGCATCGAGATGCACTACGTACTGATTGTTTGGGTGGTAAAGAGCTTGAAGGGTACGCTTCAGCATGTTGCCATCGCCGGTAGAACCCGAAACTAGGTACGCAAACCGAGGCGGTGGAGGAACAGTGGATATAGGTAACGGCTTAAGCTTCGATTCAATAAAAACATTAGCTGCCGAATAAGAAGAATAGTAGCGATAAAGGGGCAAAAGAGGAGTTCCATCCGGTGAGGTTAGGGTTGTTAAAAACAACAGAAAAAGGGAAACAATGGAACCTATAGCAAGTGGAAAGATCCACTTCCTCTCGATTGTTGTTGGATGTCTAAGGTGCAGATAATAGGTTTTCAACTTCTTCATTTCAATCTTTTCATTAACAAATACAAAAAAGATTGAAATGGAGAATTTCAACAATGGGGTTTTCTCTAAACGGTGTAGCGGTGTATAAATTGACAAGATGTCATTGCTGTAAATCAAACACTTTTTCAATAATTGCGTAATTAAAACAACAAAATTCAAGATTAACTAAATTTAATACACAAGAGTAATCTTTTCTTCTTCTTTTTTTCTTTTTTTGTATTTTGGCAAAGATTGTGTTAACAGTGGTGGAGTGTAGTTAGGTGCAAAGATGCAACAATGGAAGTTGTACTTAACTGCTGCAAATAATGGAGGCCGGCAAGCGATAGGATGTTATCTTCTTTATCATTTCATTGTTTTTTTTTTTTAGATCTGTGTACAGTGATTTGGATGCAGCAGCACTAATAGTAAAGATTAGATTTCTTATATAGTTATTTAATTAATGATTATTATTTTATAATTAAAAAATGTATAACATTTTATTATTATTACAAATATAGAGATGAATTTTAGATTTGAATTTATGAGAATGTTTGAAATTTCTATTTTATATTTATATAATAACATATAAAATTTGAGTTAAACTATGAGATTCGTCATTAACTTACTTACTAAGTTTATCCCTAGTCAAAAAATAATTATAGATAAGTGTCTATAGTGGTGAAGTTGGATATATGGAAAAAGTTAGTCAATGAATATAAATGAAAATTATTATTTAAAATTTGAGTCAATTCCTGATTATGAACTTGTAACATATATGTTAAATTTACCTGGCCTGAAAAATAAATTATAGATAAATAAATGTATATAGTGGGTAAAGTTGATTATTTTGGAGAAAAAAGTTATATTGAAATGCATACAATTAAGTTAATCTTATGATGGTTTGGTTTTGCGTGTTTGAAATATAAGGGGAATCAATTCTTGATTTGTGACGTGTTAACTTTTTTTTGCGTAGTGTTTTTAAAGAAGAAAAATTATTAAAGTGTTTAATATTTATATTGAAATTTAATTAAATTTAATTTTATATGTTTCTGAAATTATTAAAGTGTTTGATTTATATTAAAATTTAATTTTATATATTTCTGACTTATTTCTGAAAAAAATTCTCCTGAAAATTAAATATAATATTTTTTAATTATTAACGAATGAACATGAATTATCCCACTATAATTCATAATTATAGAGAAGGTTTCAGGCCATTTTTGTTTTTAGTTGGAAATAAAATTGGCCCCAATGCCGGCCCATGCTGTGTAATCAGTATATTTGGATTTTGTAATTGTTTGATGTTACAACTTACAATAAAGTTTTAAAAAATTAGTCTGATTTAATTTGTTTATCTAATTTTGATTTGACATAAAAATAAAATTATGAAAAATATTTTATAATTTGATAATTTTAAAATAAAATTATATAAAGTATATTAAAGTTGATATTAAAATTTTATCCAAAAAATATTCTTTTTCAGATAATTAGTTTTTAAAAAAATAGATGAATAAATTGAAATAAAAATAATAATATTAATCATTATATAATAACTTAACTAGTTATAACTAAAAACATCATTTAATTCAAATTTCAAGTATCTGATTAGATCAACTAAAAAATTAAGGGTTGAAGGAAAATGAAAAAAAGAAGAGATTACTCGAGGGTTAAAATGATAAAGGAATTACTAACAAATAATCTTTTTTTTGACAAATAAATAATTAAATTTTAAAAAATAACCTTATAAATAAAGAATAACTACACTTTAAAACTTCAATTATTTTAATTAAAATTAAATAATATTTTGATCTATGAGAAGATCTCGACCCGAATTTGGTTTAGCCTCGCTGACTCAGATCTCGACCCAAACTTCGTTTAGCCTCACTGACTCAGATCTCAACCCGAACTTGGTTTAGCCTCACTAACTCAAGGGTCAAGCTTAGTCGGTCAGACTTATAAGTCTTAATTCTAATTTCTAATTGAGTTTGAAAAATTATATTTTAACCCTAATTAGACGATGCTATGAGTTAAGTCTATTTTGATTGCTCTATTAGTACTAATTAATATTTTGTTGTTTATATAATTCTAACATGAATTAAAACAAATCTTCAACATTTCCTAAAACAAAACTTTCCCCTGTCGTTTGAAATGCATCAGCACCAATAACACATTTTTTTAAATGATAAATCTTCTCTTATCAAATTAAGAGAAAATACATAAAAGTCTCCTGAATTTGATAGCAAAATTTATATTAGTACTTTAATTATTGGATGTTTAAATATCCTCTTAACAGTTTTCAAGTGATTTAATCACCCCCTAAGAGGTGACATGACAGAGAGAGTGAGTACACTCTCCTAAAAACACATGAAAAAGAGAAAAAAAGTTTAAATTTATAAAAAGCATACACACGATATTTTTTTATTAGTCAATATATAATTAATATTTTAAATATTTTTTCTTGATATGATAACATTTTTGAAAAATATCTAAAAGATTTATTTTAAATGTGTGGGTCCCTTTTTAAAAAAATATTTTTTCTTTTTTATTCTCTTGTCTTCCTTAATACACCTATCTTCCTGCATTGAAGCCCCTCTTGGTCTCCATCTTTATCCTCATCTCTATCCACTATTTTTTAATCCACTACTCTTTTAGTAATTCCCAAAATTTAATACCAATATCATATCATTAACGTCGATTTCGCTCTATTTCATTGACAACAATTTCACAAATTTAAACTTTCTTGAATTTTGAGTGACCTATTTTAACTTTTTAATATTTGTGATTCAAAAAATGTAAAGTAACTTTCTCATATAACATTCATGTTTCATATAAGTTGTGAAGAAAAAAATTACTTCTAAAAAAATTCATTCCCCCACAAGGTGGTATTGTAGTGATTCTTTTATAATGTTGTATATATATTTTTAAATTGAATGGTAAAAAAAGAAAAAAAAAATGAGCAAAGAAGGATGAAAATGGCGAAGAAAAAGGAAGAAGAAAGAAGTATGAGGGGGCAGGAGCGGGGGTGGGGTGAATAAAAATGGATCTACATTTTAAATTTTGAGTTTAGAAAATACATTTTAAATAATTAATTTTAAAAAAATGTTAAAGTAAAAGTGGTGAATAAACAAAATTAATGACATTGCTATGTTGTGGCGCTTACATGGGTATGATGTGGCAGGTAAGAGTGGTGTTATGATCTCAAAATTGTATTTAATTCATTTGAAAGTTGTTAGAGATGATATTTAAATGCATATATAGTTAAAGTAATAAATTAAATTTTGTTGTCAAGTTAAGAGTTTTCTTTATGCATTTTCTCTTAAATTAAATACTCTCTCCGGTCCCTTTTATATGTCGTCTTGACTATAAATAGATGGTCCTTAATATGTCATTTCACAAAATTACTCTCTCCATCAATCTTTACTTAGCCCCTATACTATTTTAGGATGTCTAACAATACTTGTCTAGTTTATGAAATTAAAAGATAATTTTACACTTAGTTCCTAATTTACCTTTGTCATTAATTATAAATATTTCCCTATTACATTTTTCAAGACATTGTATTAATTATATTATATGGACACTTAGTAAGTTAGGATAGAATTAATTATTTTTTTCTCATTTTACCCCCACCATTAATTAGTTATTAATGATTTTTCTAACTTAATTTAATGTACATTGATCTAAATGAAGGGTAAAATAGTAAAGTCTATTAGTGTATTAATAATTTCTTAATGACTTTATAAAATAAAAAGTATCCATATAATATGGGACGGAGTTGGTAATGAACTTTGAAAATATATATTTGATCAATTAGAAGAACTAAAAAATAATTATTGTACATTAAATAAAAATAAAATATGAAAGTCATTTTTTTTCATTAATGTAGGTATTCATCACAAAAGATGACATATAAAAGGGAACAAAGGAAGTAGCATAATTTATCTTTTCAAAATGTAGTCTTTTTTGTTCGAATTTGGGAATTATGGCTATTTACTTTCTAGTTTAGCTTTTTTTTCCTAACTAGTTGTTTTTTTTCTTCTTATGTTTGATTGGTCCATATATTAGAAAATAATTTTTTTAACTAATAAAATTTTCAGGCAATGTCCATGATTCTAAATTCGAAAATTAAGAAGTTCATTCATTTATCTACTTTTAAATATTATAATTTTGTATAGCATAAAAAAAGTCAGATATTATGACATGCGTCTAATTCACACATAATTTATTGTGTTCTCACAACTCAATCAAAATTACATGAGCTTATTTATGTTGCATTATCACATGAATTTTATGAAAGAAATTAAAGTATTTTTTTAATATATTCTAACTTTAAATCATCAAATTCATTAAAGTTAATTTTAATCTTATTTTTCAAGTTTGTGTTTGGTATCCATTTTGAAACTTATTCATTTTAATGGGTATCAAGAAATTTCATTTTAGAGGTAAAAAGCGTTGTATCAGAAATAGTAGATGTATTCAAATTTGAAATATTTAATTTTATTATATATAAAATATTTTCTCCGTCTATTTTTATTTGTTTATTATATTATTTTGAAATATTCAATAATACTTGTCTAGTTTATGAAATCAAGAGATAATTTTACAATTAATTCCTAATTTATATTTATTACTCCCTCTGTCCCTAATTAATTAAATTTTTGAGACTTTTTTCAAGGTTCAAAATAGTTAGATGAATGTTTGAAACTTTTTTTATATTTGTCTTTTCATTTATTAAAGTTTTATATTTTTTAGGAGATAAATTACCCTATATGACTTTATAAAGGGTAATAGTGGAAAATATGATTTAAATTTTGTCTTTGAATGTTTTTTTTAATATGTATGCATTGTCTCACAAATTCAATTAAAATGAGACCGAGAAAATATTAATTATAATTATTATTCTATTACATCTATCTCTATTGTTTACGATTTTTTACTCTTCGTATCGTGCCAAATCAACAGAAGACAAGTAAAAATGGACGGAAGAAGCAATTCATATTTAAGCCAAATAAATCATATGAGATAAATTGTTGGACCCATGTTCCCCTTTGAACGGTGCTATGTCCACTCTTTTGCTCTTCCCTCCTCCTTCGTCTTCTTCTTCTTCCAATTACTGCCTTCCATTTTCTCAACATCGAATCACTATCCTCTTTCATTACACCAAACGTAAACCAATCCGAACCCATTTCGTTCTCCTTTCTCTCTCCGCCACTTCATCCACAAAAGATGTCTGGAGAAAGACAACGCCGCCGGTTTCGCCTTCCCAACACCGGCCGTACCGCCGGAGACAGCAGGCAAACTCGTACTTGGACCACAGCGTTGACATGGATGACTTGTTGTCTTCAATTGGACAGACCACCAACGAGCACGAGCTGTTTGCGTTAATGTCGCCTTACAAAAATAGAAATCTTTCCATGCGGTTCATGGTCACGATACTCTCTCGTGAGTCTGATTGGCAGCGGTCGTTAGCTTTGCTTGATTGGATTAATGAAGTAGCTCTTTACACTCCCTCTGTGTTTGCGTACAATGTTGCATTGCGCAATGTACTACGGGCGAAGCAGTGGCAGCTTGCATATGGGCTGTTTGATGAAATGCGTCAAAGAGCTTTGTCACCTGATAGGTATACTTACTCTACTCTCATTACCTACTTTGGAAAAGAGGGGTTGTTCGATGATGCTTTATCTTGGCTTCAGAAGATGGAACAGGATCATGTGTCTGGTGATCTTGTTCTGTACTCTAATTTGATTGAATTGTCAAGAAAGCTGTGTGATTATTCTAAGGCGATTTCGATTTTTTCTAGACTGAAAACATCAGGGATTACTCCTGATCTTGTTGCATACAATACCATGATTAATGTGTTTGGAAAAGCAAAGCTTTTTCGCGAAGCTCAATTGTTGGTCAAAGAGATGAGGTCAGTAGGTGTTTTGCCGGATACAGTGAGTTACTCAACTCTTTTGACTATGTATGTTGAGAACCAAAAGTTTTTGGAGGCTCTATCTGTTTTCTCCGAGATGAATGAGGTGAAGTGCCCTCTTGATCTTACAACTTGTAACATAATGATTGATGTTTATGGACAGCTTGATATGGCCAAGGAGGCTGATAGATTGTTTTGGGGTATGAGGAAAATGGGAATTGAACCAAATGTTGTCAGCTACAATACTCTTTTGAGGGTTTATGGTGAGGCTGAGCTTTTCGGGGAAGCTATACATTTGTTTAGGTTGATGCAGAGGAAAAATATTGAACAAAATGTTGTCACTTACAACACCATGATTAAGATTTATGGAAAGACACTGGAGCATGAGAAAGCCAACAATCTTATTCGGGAAATGCAGAACATAGGAATTGAGCCCAATGCTGTTACCTACTCAACCATAATATCAATATGGGGTAAAGTGGGAAAACTAGATCGAGCTGCTA
The DNA here is from genome assembly GCA_038996855.1 of Solanum aculeatissimum. Lineage (NCBI taxonomy): Eukaryota > Viridiplantae > Streptophyta > Magnoliopsida > Solanales > Solanaceae > Solanum > Solanum aculeatissimum. Next base: position 12,017 of record JBCEWC010000922.1, on the reverse strand, counting down.
TGTTATTCCAGAAGCTGAGGAGTTCTGGAGTTGAAATTGATCAGGTTCTATACCAGACAATGATTGTAGCATATGAGAGAGCTGGTTTGGTTGCACATGCTAAACGTTTGTTGCATGAGTTGAAGCGCCCTGATAATATTCCTAGAGAAACTGCAATAACAATTCTTGCTGGATCTGGACGAATAGAGGAAGCTACGTGGGTGTTTAGACAAGCTTTTGATGCTGGAGAGTTGAAGGATATTGCAGTTTTTGAGTGTATGATAGAGTTATATTCCAGAAATAGGAAGTACACTAATCTCATTGAGGTATTCGAGAAGATGAGAGGAGCAGGATATTTTCCTAATTCTAATGTGATTGCTCTAGTCCTTAATGCTTATGGGAAGTTGCAGGAGTTTGAAAAAGCAGACATGGTATATAAAGAGATGCATGAAGAGGGATGTGTTTTCTCTGATGAAGTTCACTTTCAAATGCTAAGTCTTTATGGTGCTAGGAGGAATTATGAGATGGTTGAGACACTATATGAGATGCTGGATTCTGATCCCAATGTTAACAAGAAAGAATTGCATCTAGTTGTTGCTGGCATTTATGAAAAAGCAAACAGAGTGAATGATGCATCTCGAATTGTGAACCGGATGACTTATAGAGGAACTATGTAATCTCAGCTCTTGTATGCTTGAAAGTAAGTAATCTCTGTTGTTTCAGCTGTACATATTCTAATTTATTAATTTGTGCCTTATAATAGATTGGTTTATAATGATATGAATTAAGAATCTAAGCTAGATGACTAAGTTATTTCTCCTATTCCATGTAAATGTTTAGTTCAGTCTCTTTCAGTTATTTTTTCACCAAATCTTTTGCCGTTTGGCTATATATAAAAATTAAATCTTCACAATACAAACTTAATCTTTTGATTCAATTAAATTGAATTGTTATATTTCTGATGCTTTTAGTAGAACAAATTTTATAATAATGTCTTTATATATTGGAATGTATAATATTTAACAAAAATATATATATATGTCTTTCCTGATGACAAAAAGAAATTTCTCAAAGACAGGTACAATGGAACAAAGTTCTTAAAAAAAAGTTTTAAAGAACATTTTCTTGTGAGTTAAACGTATCAAATTCTTTAGGAATTGGGACACATTTAGATTTGAAATTTGTTTTTTTTCACTGGGCAGTAAAAATAGGAAATAGAATTAAGAAAAAGAAACATTATGAAAATATTGAATAACTATGTTTATTGATAGGTTAATAGTCAATAATAAACATAAACTAAAACAAACAATAAATAAATTTAAAGAAAAAATAAATAAATAAATTAAATTTATTGATTCTGGTTAGGCTGAAGCTATGTTGCTCGGACTCTTCAAAAATGTCGACGGGTGCATGTCGGATTCTCCGAAGATAGTGTATTTTTGAAGGATCCAACACGGGTGCAGCAATATTTTTGGAGAGTCCGAGTAACTTAGGGCTGAAGAAGATCTACAAAAAGTTCATTCAATTTGTCAACAGAACTGTCACCGGAATGTTGTTGTCTATACATTTCAAGTTGACCACATACATACTTTAGTTCTTGTAAAGTATCATCGAGTTGTTGGTAAAGATAAGAAATACACTCCACACATCCATAAACAGGAAACTTCTCTCTCATATCCGACTCGAAAATTATGGATTTCATGGCATCTGCTTTCTGATCTTCATCCTCCAATTTCTCCAATGTTTTCACAATGTTACGTACCCCAAAGAGGCGATGTGCATTTTGGAATTTTTTGGGCTGATTCGCTGGGAAATAAGGAGCTAAAACGCACTGCGGAGTGCATTTTCTTCTTTGGTACTTGCATGCTGCGCAAGATACTCGATTCATGCCTGTCATTTTTTAGAATTGATGAGAGAGGAGATTGTTGCAACTTTCAAATTTGACATGAGGTAGATCTTTTAATTCAACAGAAACACATGTTGGAGTAAATGAAAATACATGTTGGTAATTGGTAATGAGAGAGGAGACTGTTGTAACTTTCAAATTTGGTATCGTGTATATCTTTTATCTCAACAGAAACACATGTTGAGTTAATTTAGTTATGATAATTATTCAGCAAAGGCCAAGTCAATATTATGATTTTTAAAAAAATGACATGAAAAATTCCTTTTTAAGCTAAAATTTGAATAAATAAAAACAATATCCATTTTAACCATTTTATTTACAAGTTACACCCATTAAAAATTATATGGCGCCACCTGCAAAATTGAAATTAAAATGTTACCAAAAAAAAAAAGAGATCGTTCTTTTTGAATCACGCTAAAAAAGAAAGTAAATCATTTTTTTAAAAGAAAGAAGTATCTAGTTCATAGTGAATCGTATCAAGTGGGGCAAATCAATAAAATGAATTTTCAATAATAAGCCGTAAATCCAAGTGTGAAGAGTACGTACATTTAGCATGTTATACGCCCATTTGTTAAATTAATATTAATTTATTTACTGAGTAATTAAATATTGGATTGTGATAGTTTTCTTTTTATTTGCTTAAAATATTAAAGCAGATTTCTGACTAGCTTTTGCAACTAATTACAAACTTATTTGTCGTGTGAACACAAATATATGATTTTTTTTAAGGAAAAACAAGTTCGCTAAAAATGAGGAAAATGACTTTTCAAATGAAAATAGAGAAAATACTAGATATTTTAAATTTATTATCTCCTTCACCCACGTCATTTCCCCACCCTATTTTTTTTGGCACTATACATAAATTAGTCATTTAACTTGTTGGACTTTAACTTTCAAAATACACAAATAGACACCCAACTAGCCTGTTTTTAATCATTTAAGCACAACTCTCCGGCAGTTAAAACGCGTGATATACAACCTTGATAATGTGTATTTTATGTTCAATCTCACGATGCCACGTCATTAAACTAATTCCACTATTTATAAATTTTTTAAAAAGAAAAAGTAAAAAAAACAAATTTATTTTACAAAAAATTCAAAAATTGTAAATTTTAATTTTTTACTCCACCTCGTGCCTTCATACCCTCCTAGCCTCCCTCCAACCCCTACCCCGTACAAAAAAATAATAATATAATTTTTATAAAAAATTCAAATTTTAAATTTTTTAATTATTTTTACTTCACCTCGGGCCCAATACCCCCAACTCCACTCACAAAAAAATTTAAAAATTAATTTTACAAAAAATTCAAATTTTGAAAATTTTAATATTTTACTCCATCTCGGGTCCTCATACCCTCCTCCCCAACCCCCTACCCCAACCCCCACCTCCCAAAAAAAATTAAATATTTATTTTTAAAAAATATTTCAAATTAGAAAAATATTCTTGAAGATTAGTATTAGAAAGAAGAAGGGAAAAAATGGTATTTTGGTTTGAAAAATAATGATATATATATATATATATATAAAGGATAGTTATTAAGGGTAAAATAGTCATTTCAGTCTTCTTTTTTTTAACCATTTTAGGCCTTAAAAAGGTAACCACGGGCTGAAAAATCGTGTAGTACACGGGTTTTGTCAGCTAGGACGACTGTGATTAAATGATTAAAAATGGGTTAGTTGGAGTGTATGTTTGTGCATTTTGAAAGTTGAAGTTCCAACTTGTGATTTGAAGCCAAGTTAAAGGGCTAATTTATGTATTGTGCCTTTTTTTTAAAATGGAAGAAGTATCCAGTTCATAGTGGATCGTATCAAGTGGGGTGAATCAATAAAATGAATTTCCAATAATAAGTCGTAAATCCAAGAGTAATTAAATATTGGATTGTAATAGTTTTCTTTTTATTTGCTTAAAAAATTATAGTAGATTTCTGACTAGCTTTTGCAACTAATTACGAACTGATTTGTCGTGTGAAAACAAAGATACTATTTTTTTTTTAAAAAAAAAACAAGTTCGTTAAAAATGAGGTAAATGACTTTTCTAATGGAAATACAGAAAATAAGTTAGACATTTTAATTTGTTATCTTCTCCACCCACACAATTTTCCCAACTCCAACCCCAACTCCTTGACCGTCCCACCCCCACGATACCTACTTCCCATGTCTTTATAGTGTTTTGCTAGATTAACATATAAATACTTTTGGGATAATATTTTTTTTTTTACTTACCAAACATTAAAAATAAGTAAGAAATTTTATTTATTTTTCATGGGATCATTTTCCTTCGTACCAAAACACATATTTGATCGAAAACGAAAAAGAAAATGTGTCAAATTAATTTGAAAGACACACTTTCTATACTAATAAAATGATAATTTTATCTTTCCATATAATAAATTCAATAAAGGTGGCCCATTATCATCCGTGATCTAAAATCAAAACTTGATAAATTTTCATAATATTTTAAATAAAATTTATGTATTCTTTTTTAAATTCACTCTTTTAGCTTCTTAAGATTCATACATATAAATTTATCTTTTCAAAGATCAATTCATTAAATATTATTTTATGGATAAATAAGTTCATTGATTCATAAAAATTAATTATAAACGAAATATAAAATTGCCATTGTCATATAAATAAGGAAAAGGGAGGCCGGGGAAGAAGGAAATTCCGAAGCAACAAGATAAGGTATATATTCAAATTAACGAGAAATAAATAAATAATAACTAAACCTAATTTAATCACTCATTTGAACAACTCAAACTAAAATCAAACAAAATAAGATCACTTATTTATGAAAGTAAGAAAAATTTATAGGATTAAATATCATTTCCAAATCCTTACAATATAAAAAACTATAATTTTCTTATATAGTGTCATAGTAACGCATTGAGTCTATTTTTTTTTTCGTATTTAAAAGTTTAAATTTCAATATTTCAAATTAGAACTAATTCTAATTCTTCAACAAAAGTTTTCTTCTCATCGCTAATAAAAAAATACTACTAAATTTAGCTATTTCAATTTAGCTTGAAATTTAATCAAGTTGACTTAAAAAAACGAAAAAATAACAAATAAAAATAAACAGGGGGAGTATATGAATAACAAAGTTACAATTAATATTTAGAAAAGTTCCTTATTTCTTTATATAGTCATGAACTTTGTCTAATAATTTAAAGGTTTGAACTAAACTATTTGAATGTTCATATCTATCATAAGAGTTTTAACAACAAAAATCAATGTATAATAGTGCAACAACTAACTAACATTTTATCAACTTGAAAAAACTTATTCCAAGTTGTATAATAAGAAATATGAGACATTATTATTCCAAGTTATATAATCACAAAATATTTTCTCTAATTCGACATAAAGTGCCTATTTGTGCACTATGAAAGTTAAAAGTCAAAATTAAAATTTGAAGACAAATTTAGAATCTAATATATGTATTATGTCATTTCTAAAATATAAAACTTATAAATTCAAATTTCTAAATTAAAAGTTAAAAAGAAAACTTTAGTTTTTACATGTGGCTTAATTGAAAACTTTTTTTTATTCTTTCTCTATTATGTTGTCGTTATCAATGAACATGGAATGTCAAACAGATTAAATATTGAAATTGAAGCAAATTAGAGTTAATAAATTAATGAGCTCAATTTAGAGAAAATATAGTAAAAGTGTAATGAAAGAAGCACATAATGGTAAAAGTAAATAACAATATATTACAAAACATAGTTTAAGCATTCAATCTAAAACTATGATATATTAAAACTATTTTCGCGAACCCTATAAAACATATGTATATATAACTAGTATACATATCATATTAAAATATAATTTTAAATATTTTAAAATGTGATATCTTGTTCGAATAGATAAAATGATATTGACTTTAAAAAAAAAAGTGATCTTCTTATTATTATAAACCAAATCTAATTATTTTGTTTACTCATGAATATTTTTAATTTTTTTGAATTTTATTATATGATTCACATCTCTTCTATCCTAATATGCGATCTCCACTCGCATATTAGGGTAGAAGGCTAATAAGCTAGTAAGGTAGGTTAATTTCTGGTCTTGTGATATATTATGTTAGTAAGATTAGTCGTTTCTTTGTATCATATGTTATCATTATCCGTCTAATATTTGTTACTTTTATCGTACTTATATACTATCATTTGCTTTTCATTATTGATCGTTTTTTTTTCATATCTAGTATCTTCTGCTTATGGGGTTTGATTTTGAGATGATGGTTTTCCGAAAACAACCTCTCTATCTCTATTAGATAGTGATAAGGTCTGCGTATATTTTACCCTCCCCATATCCCACTTGTGGAATTCCATTGGGTATGTTATTGTTGTTGTTATTCACATTTCTTCAATTTAAAATTTATGAACATTAATATGTATAATATTTAATTACTTTATTATATTCAAAATATTATCTCTCGATTCTCTCCCCTCCCTCTATGTACATTTTGTTTTACTATACTTTAATTATTTTTTGTCAGCTTGACTTTATTTTTTCTCTCTATATATATATGTAATAAGTAATTGAATTTTCTTTTATCTTTTATTTCAATATAGATAAGTGCAATTTCAACAAAGGGGTCGACCTAGGCTTATTAAAAATCGATTAAGATTCACCATATGACTTCAAATGGCTAATTAATTTCATACTGATATTTTCAATTAATAGTGAGGGAATGTCACATATAATTAAATATCACACCATTTTCTTCGACTGAGTTGATAAAATTTCAAGTTGATTTTTCCTTTTAGATAAGCCAACATCTAGTTGCTGACCCCATAATTCTGCTACGTTGATTTGGTCTTCGAAAACTTTCCAATTGTTAATTTATTTCTTTTATATATTCCAATTGTTGTTTCCAGTAGTTGAAATTTCAAATTGTATATGAGGGCCATGAAAAACATGTGCCGGGCCCAAGCCCCAAAGCATCCAAAAAAAGAAGAAGTTAGAATTTCCCAAGTCAACCCTCCCAAGTCATCGATTTGAACTCGTTGAATGGTATAACTACGTACGTTTAGTTTATTTGTTTTATTTTTTCTTTTAATTTAATTTTTTAATAACTGATATGTTTAAAATAATAAAATTAAAAAACAGATATAATTAATTTAAGATCATAAAATAAATAATATTTTTTGACTTTTTAAAATTAAAAGAAGACAGAGCAAATCTGAACAAAAAGTATTATTTGTCAATATTGGAAAGCAGAGCTCTTTAAATCAAATGACCATAAGAAACCAACTACTACCAAACAAACAATTGCTTTACCATACAGAAAAATTAAGAGATAATGGAGTTCTTCAACAGAGCTAAAGTTGTTCGGCTCAAAGGTCACCTTGGCAAGTACCTTGTCGCCGATGATGACGAAAAAACCGTCCGTCAAAGCCGTAACGGGTCATCAAGAAAGGCACGATGGATGGTCGAAATGGTCCCGGGCAATCCTCACCTCATTCGTCTCAGAAGTTGTAATGACAAATATCTCTCGGCTTCTGAGGACGCATTCCTCCTAGGCATGACGGGCAAAAGAGTACTCCAAGCATTACCAGATAGTGCGACGGATGGTTCAATTGAATGGGAACCAATAAAGGAAGGATATCAAGTGAAATTAAGGACAAGAGGATGTAAATTCTTGAGGGCTAATGGAGCAACACCACCTTGGAGAAATTCTGTAACTCATGATTTACCTCATAGAACTGCTACACAAGATTGGGTATTATGGGATGTGGATGTGATTGATATATCTGCGCTGGACTCTGAATCCCTGCAGAGTTATCCTTCAACTCTATCGAGCTTTTCTTCTTTTGCAGATGATGATTTTACAGATAATTCAAACATTCGTCGCTCTATTTCTGAAATTCCCAATTGCCCATCAATTTCATCTGACCGTTCTTCGTATTCAAGTTCCAGACAGGTATGAGATTAGTGGTCTCAAATGGATAGATTGGATTAAATTTGAGTGGATAAAATCTATTCTAAAAGACAATCACCTAAAGTTTGCTTATCATAGGCCCATTTCGCTTTCAACTTTTAATGGAGTAAATGAATGAGCCATAGATCAACTTGTTTTAACTTGTACGAATTGGGAAATGGATTGATTTTTCCACCAGAAATTTTCGAATATTTTGTTCAATCTATTTCATTTTTTTTCACTTTGGCTAGTTGAGATGATGTGCCTTTTGACCTATGAATGTAGAATGGCATGGAATTCTTCGACAGAGCTAAAGCAGTTAGACTTCAGAGCCATCTAGGAAAGTACCTACTTGCTGACGAAGACGAACAAACTGTTCGACAGAGTAGAAGCGGATCATCACACAGGGCGCTATGGACAGTCGAATTAGTTGCCGGAAAAACCAATTTAATTAGACTAAAAAGCTTTTATGGTCTATACCTAACAGCAACTGAGCAGCCATTTCTTTTCGGGATGACTGGTAAAAAAGTTCTTCAAACTCTTTCCACAAATAATGTGGATGGGTCCATTGAATGGGAACCAATAAAAGAAGGATTTCATGTGAAGCTTAGAACAAATGAAGGGAAATATTTGAGAGCTAATGGAGCTACACCACCTTGGAGAAATTCTATAACACATGATGTTCCTAACAGGACAGCTACTCAAGATTGGGTTATGTGGGGAGTAGAAGTTGTGGATATCACTATTTCAGATGCTAATGAATCAGTATCCAACTGTTTATCGTCTGCGTCAAGTTTTAATTCTGTGCTCGATGATTACATGTGTTCTCCTAATACTGGATCCCCAAATGTCGTAAACTATCGATCCCAAAGGTCTAACAACACAATCATGAAACAGGTACTATATTTTTTCATTCAGTTTAAATATATTGCTGATTATCATTCAAAATAAGTGAAATTGGTAACTTGAAAAATAATAACATGCTATAAATAGGCCAAGAGTAAAACTTGTTTTCCCCCTTGTATATTTTTGGTTTAGCAATTTGAAGAAATATATATGTGCACTATGCTGTGGGTCTAGCACCCCACTAGGCCACGTACTGGTCAACGACCCAATTTGGCAAAGTCAACATGCAACGCTGGATGGAATATTTCCTTTTCCTATGTCGATCAATTGAAGTAATTGAAAACGTATATCGAATCTTCAATAGTCAAAATCATAAAATAAAAATAAAAAAGAGTCAAAATCATTAAAAAGGTTGTCGTCTAAAGTGGTAACAGGATAAGAAGTTAGGGCTTCCTTGGAGAGTCAATTTGTAATTATATTTGATCACCATGATAGTAAATGTAATTGAGGGGAACAATTACCTCTAATTTTCAGAGATCAAATTCTTTTAAAAAAATACTTATTAGTATATACATATACATACATACACACTCTACTTATTAAATCCTTATTTACATGTCTGTCTGAAAAAGATTATATAATTAGCTTTCATCTAAAATAAAGAACATAAAATAATTACGCTTGTAATCAAACATGACATTAATAATTACAATGTAATTACACAATACAATAGGCCATCAACCTAGTAATTATATACAATTGGTTCCATACAGGCCTTGACTAATTTTGTATCTGCTGAAAAGGTAATGAAAATTTTAAACTATGAGTGCAAGAATGCTACATGTTTTATGTTTAGGTTTCTAATTACACTTTTATAATAATACCAACATTCTCTTTTGAGTTAGTAAATAGTGTAAACTGTTTTACAATGCAATTTAAAAAATATATATATAAAAAAGAGCTTCACAGGTGCCTGGCATAGCCTCCTTTTAACCTAATTCCTTCCGTTTCAATTTATTTGCCTTATTTTCACTTGTAGTTTATTTTAAAAGAATACCTCTTTTTCCTTATAACTCTTTAATTTCTGTGTTACATATGACATATTTAAGACCAATTAAAGAATATTGTACATATTTTTAATTTAATACTACAAGATTCAAAAGTTTATTTTACTTTGTTAATTAAATTTTGTGTCAAGTTATAATTGGACAAACAAATCCAAACACAGATTACTATTTTCCACCAATAGCACGCCTTTAGCTTCCATTGTTAGTTTCTTCATAGATTTTCAGATCTTTTTCCCGTGTCCAAAACGTTGTTTGATCATTGCAATTGCATTTTCCTTTTGTAAATCATTGCAGAATTCTGGCATGGAATTTTTTCAAAAAGCCAAATCGGTTAGGCTAAAAAGCCGCCACGACAAATTCTTATTAGCCGATTCTGATCAAGAAACCGTGCATCAAGATCGTCATGGAACTTCCAAGACTGCAGTATGGACAATTGAATTTCCTGAAGAAGTCGAAAATGTCATCAGGTTGAAGAGTTGCTATGGCAAATATCTAACAGCCACAGATGACCAATTCCTTCTTGGTGTCACAGGTAGCAAAGTTGTTCAGAGTTTACCTAGAAAGTTGGATTCCTCAATTCAGTGGGAACCAATCAAGGATGGATTCCTCGTGAAACTCAAAACCAGATATGGGAATTATTTACGTGCAAATGGTGGATTACCTCCTTGGCGAAATTCAATTACACATGACATACCTCATAGACATCACGATTGGATCTTATGGGAAGTGGATATTGTTGAAATACTGCCTGAATCAGAACAAATTGTTGCACAATCAGAACAATTGGACGATGATTCCAGCTCTTTTCATTTTACATCCCCTACATATTCCGGGAGTGAGGTTAGTTTTCTCGAGAAAAGAACTAGTCTTTGTTCTTTAATCATACTGCAAAATGAGATTTATAACAACTGATTGTCATTATTATTATTATTGAATTTGCAGTCAAGAGATGCATGTGATGCTTCCCCAGTGAAGTCTGAAGGTCGGTTGATCTATTACCATGTGGCTGATGAAAATGGAAATGCTAATGATTCAGTGGAAGGGCCATCTTTTCAATTCAAAGGGCATGGGCTAGAGGAGCTGACTCAAAAGTTGGAGGAAATAACAGGGCTGGAGAATATTACTGTCTGTTCGCGAAACAAGTTCAATGGGAATTTGTATCCTCTCCGTTTAGCATTGCCTCCAAACAACGCGGATATGAATGTTGTGGTAGTTCCTGCATCAGCCAAAAGTTTGTAGAATTCACCATCTCCGTGTGAAAGAAGCTGTATATTTCTTTCTTTTTTCATGTCTCAAGCTGGTAAATTTTGCCAAGATCGTTAGATACATTTTTTTGATTGCTATTTTCACAGTGGCAGTTGCAATGTTTATTTGGTCTTTTCATTCATGAGCAGCAGTACGTATGAACAATCATTTTTAGTTGTGGAATTACTAATATCAGATGGTCTCTCTTGGTTATGCAATGCTCCTAGACGCAAGCGTGGAGCACCAGGAGGTCTTAATTAAGTTTTGCATCTGTTAGGCGTAAGAACTGCAGGTTCTCTTCGAGTTAATGAAACTTAAATGAGTTTAGACACGAAGCATGGGTGATTTTGGGATGTATGAACCAAATCGGTAAATTCCATACCAGAACCAAAATCTTTACATATGGTTTCCTATGAAGTATACTATCATTATAACAGATGAACCACCCTGACTCCTTGCAATGAAGTGTTTTCTTCTCTGGCTGTGTTAGCCTTGTTTTATGGCTAATTGACAACAGTAGCTTTGTGCAGATGAGATAGATTATTGATTGCAGAAGGCACTTTGAATGCAAATTTAGCATGCACTTGTGGTATTCTTATGTATATTTAGTCCGCCTTCTTTTTTCCCTACTTTGTAATTCCAGTTCTATCTTCTTATTTTTATCTAGTTTGTTGTTCTTAAACTTTAGTTGTTGTAGCAATTGCATTCTTTTCTCTTTTGCAAAACTTGATAATTTCAACTTCTTTTGTCCAAGGCTGAAGGAAAAATTTAGAAAAACTCATAAACAACAATATATTCATTCTATTCACAATAAAGGAAAAAAGCAAACTGAACAGATCAGGATGCAAATTGCTTTTATTTACTTTATCAATAAACAGCCAACTAAATTCTGATATTAACAACAAATTCTCGAAAGAAAAGGCCCCTGGCTTGTCTAAAAAATTTCCAGAGACAATGTGTGACAAATCAATCAATCAATCAGTTATACACAGTAATCCTAATGTGTGATTGCGATCTTTACACCAAATATAAATTTCTAATATCC
>JBCEWC010000921.1:0-47012 GCA_038996855.1 Solanum aculeatissimum | reverse complement strand
AAAGATGAAACATGTAGTATTAGATTGATGGTAATATAAATTATAATATACTTATTAGTATGGGTCACACGCGCAAAACGCGTACACAAAAACTAGTATCATTAAAAGTACAAAAAAACTCAAAAATATTATTTGGACTTTTTGCTCTTCATTAAAATACTTTGCTTTAGATAAAATTATTTTTCATAATTTTTCTTAATTTATTATTTTATTTATTTAATTTCAAAATTCATTATTGAATTATAATTTCTATACATTTATAATTCACTTTTGATCTAGGATTATTTTATATAAATATCATCTAGGATATGAAGGCAAGGGGAATATTATTATTTTTATAATATTTAAAACTTTGAAATTAATTAAAATTTTGACTATCAAATATTTTATTAAGAAAAGTATGCAATGTAACAAATTTAAAAAATAAAAAATTATTTTATTATGTCAAAGACATTAAACTATTTTTTATATTTAGGAGTCTTTTTCACATTAAATTTTAATTAATTAATTTTTAATCATAAATTATTAACATATCTATAAATTAACAAGATAGAAAGAAAATTTGTACGTATAATCTTTGGTGGTGGGTTCTTATTAAGTGTTGCTTAACGCGACGGCAGCCCTCTTTACTTGTAAAAATCTCAACCTTACATTTCTTTTTCTCTTTTCTTTCTCAAAGACTCAAACTCAAAAATAAAAAATGTTTACTGCAACTACCATACTCTCTATTACATAAACTAAATTGTCCCTTTCCTTTTAGCCTCTTTCTATATGCTCTGAGCTTTGAATAACAAGCTCAGATATTTATCTCTCTTCTTCATTACCTCTCTATTCCTCCCAAAAAAATATGGACTCGGAGGGCGAGAATTCTGTCCAACTCAACAGTCCCTCTGACGGAGATATTCGCCGAACCGCGACGTCCTCCGCAGTCCAACAAACCCTTTTTCTTATTCATTCCGATGACCCAACTTTGAAAGTACAGGCTGCTAAGGAGATCCGCCGTCTAACCAAGACTTCTCAGCGTTACCGCCGTCATTTTTCTGACGCCGTTAGACCCCTCGTCGATATGCTCCGTTCGGAATCTTTTGAATCTAAAGAAGCTGCTCTTCTTGCACTCCTTAATCTCGCCGTGAAAGACGAAGGGTATGTTTTTAATTTTGTTTATTACTATTAGCTTAATTCCAATTTTGGGGTATTGAGTTTTCGTGCGAGTTTTGATTTTCTTTCAACTACTTTTTGTTGATGTTGTTTTTGGAATTTTCAGTTTTCCATCACTTTCTTGCTTTTCCTTCTACCTGTGCATCCTTTTCCTTGGAATCAGTGTTTTAGTGAGGGAAGTTGATACTTTTCTTCTGCTTTGCCTTTTTTCGTTTAGTTTACTGTTTTCTTTTCCCTGCTATGTTTGGTTGCTGGGAAAAGTAAGAGATGGTCCTATTTTTTTATTTCAGGTTGTGGAAATATGTGTGACCTTAGAATTGGTGATTATTCTATTTAAAGAATTCAACTTTCAGTGATAAAGATTTTGAAACTTTAATTTTCTAATTGCTAATTTTCTTGTGGGGCTTCATTGAGATTCCTTTTTTTGTCTTGGTATGAGCCATCAAACTGATTCTTGAAGCATCAAAATGCTCAAGGATAAGAATTGCCTTCCATTTGTTTGGTTAAACTGAACAGAGTAACTGCAGCTGTGACTTTTGATGGGTTCTTATACTGCGGTTGTAGCCTCTATTTGAAGATTTATTAAAGTTAATAAAAGTTAAGAGGCATATTTACTCAAAATGCTTTTCGATCGATCCCTTGACACGGGATGCTTTAAGTATCGGATTGCTTAAAATTTGCAGGTGGGGCTGTTCTTTTATCCACATGCTTTCTTTTATTTTCTTCTTTTAAATTCTTTACCCATCTGCTTGTCTCCCCTTTACTTTTCTTTTTATCTTGTCTGTGAAGCCATCACATGGATTGGATTCCTTTCTCTGATAAAGAAATTCTCCTCTTAGTTAAAATATTCTATTGTACGATCGTTGTTGCTATTTTTAATAGCTATAATGCATTGATCGATATAGATTTGCACATCACTCAAAGGGATTACTTTTTTCCATAATCCTATAAGGGGAATATCAAATTTTAATTTTTAACTGGAATGAACCGTATGCTGTAAACTGTGTTAGATTTCAGTGATTGCTTTGTACTGTTTAACGCTCCAACTCATTTTTGTTCATTGTTCCGAAGTGTCAAATGATCTAAATCCAATTCTTGTGTGGAATATACCCTGTTTGACATTTCAATTAGTGCTGTTGTAAAGAAAACTGACCCTCCTTTCCCATCATTCCTTTCTACAGTTATAGGTCTCATCGCCCATTAATTTTAGAAGCTAAATTAAAAGAAGTAAAGACCTTAGATTATCTCCCAAAGAAATAAGCACTGAAATATACCCCTTTGCATCAGTATTACAGTTCCTAGTCATGACCATGTTTAAGATTCTTCTCTTTGTATGTCGAGATAAAATTTCAAGTCCGTTCATCCTTTACATTGCTTCCTGCTCCGTATCTCCAATTACGTCTATGTACTCCTTCTAGCTTCCATTAATTATATGTCTGGTGGCATGAGAATTATGTTTGTATCCTTGACTATGAAATGGCTTACTAGTTAGTAATATTTCATTTGGCTACTCAAATCCATTATAGAATAATTTAAATTAGGAAAAAAAGTTACAGTTTTAATTGAAGAGGGGATCAGTCCGACAGAAACTGTAAAACTAATGAAGTGAAAGCCAGATTTCTTCCTATATATGATTCCTTTTTCGTTCATCAGATAGGAAAGTGTAGTTACCATCTCTGCGATCTAAGCTAACAAAATATTTTCGGCAAACTTCAAACAGTTTTGTAGTGTGCAAGTATAATCTTTGGAGTTTCAAACTTAGTTGTTTGACCATTTTGTTTTCATTTTTCTTCTTCAGAAACAAGATAAATATCATAAATGCTGGTGCTCTGGAACCCATCATTGGCTTTCTTCAAGCAGAGAATGCAACTCTCCAGGATCATGCTACTGCCTCTTTGCTTACGTTATCTGCTTCTCCTGCTACGAAACCCATAATTAGTGCTTCTGGTGTTTTCCCTATGCTAGTGGAAATCATAAGGCATGGCAGTTCACAAGCCAAGGCCGATGCCGTGATGGCTCTTTCCAATCTGTCAACTTATCAAGACAACCTACTTCTGATTCTGCGGGCACAACCAATTCCTTCTACAGTTTCTCTGCTTAAATCATGTAAAAAGTCTTCAAAAACTACTGAAAGATGCACTTCTCTTATAGAATCTTTGATGTGTTATGAAGAGGGTAGGAATTCATTGATCTCTGAAGATGGGGGAGTACTTGCAGTTGTGGAAGTGCTTGAAAGTGGAACTGCTCAAAGCCGAGAACATGCTGTAGGAGCTCTCCTAACCATGTGTCAGAGTGACCGTTCTAAATACCGAGAACCAATTCTCAGAGAAGGTGTGATTCCTGGTCTCCTAGAGCTGACTGTTCAAGGAACAGCCAAGTCCCGGACTAAAGCACAAACACTTTTGAGGTTGCTGAGAGACACTCCTTACCCGAGGTCTGAGCTTGAGCCTGACACACTAGAGAACATTGTCTCCAATCTCATATCTCAGATAGATAGTGAGGAGCAATCAGGAAAAGCAAAGGAGATGCTCGCTGAGATGGTACAAGTCAGCATGGAACAAAGTTTGAGACATTTACAACAAAGGGCGCTGGTATGCACTCCAGCCGATCTGTCTGTTCCTAGTTGTGTCTCCAAAATTACCTCAAAATGATGGATTTTTCCTTTGTTTGTTTCTTCCTGTATCCCTTTTCCTCTTGAATCAGGGGCTAGTGTGAGATTGGCTCTCTGTATTTGGAAAAGCTGGATAGATACTGAAAATTGGCAGTCCGGGCTTTTAAATAGGTGCCAGGTGACTGTTTAGTGGTCAATAATTTGGAAAATTATATAAGGTCTTAGAAGTATAGTTTATGAACTTTTTCCCTTTGTAACATAAATTACGACCATGCAGTTTATACAGCTAGTTGAAGTTTCCTTCATGAACCATGGTTTTCGTGACTGTAATTATGTGTAAGAGTGACATGTTTGAAACCATAGTTCTGTACAAGGAAGCTACAGCTGTTTACTTTTCCATATGTGATTTTAGATGTTGTCTTTAGTTATTTTAGATTTATACACTTTGAAATGATTCTCGTTAGTGTAATTTGTTCGATGGAGAAACAGGACTTTGAACCATATTGAGCATGTATAGCTAAGCAACAGGGCTCCAATGTTGCATCCAATCTTACATAATGATGATCTAATTGTTTTTACTTTGTGCTTTCAATAGATGGTGACAGTTTGTATCAAGTATATGATAAATGAAGCTTGTTTGGCTTTGTGTCCATATCTGTTTAGAGTTGAGAAACATCTTACAGGTGTTGCTTCACCCTGCTTCTTTACTAACAAGTATGATTTGATGAGATTATTAGGCAACTAAATTCTACCAAACACTCAACTTTTGTTACCTACTTTGTGTAAGGTAGTTGGTTGGGACTTTGATGGAACCACAGCCTGCCTGCAATATATCTATATGAAAGTTTTAGGGGTTAGATTAATTTTTTCCTTTTCTTTGGCCAGCATTTGTCTTTTTGCAAGTTTCATAACAAGACATATAATGTGTTATCAGTGACTTGAAACGTGTAAAATAATGAGAGAGACATGACAAAAATGTTTTCTTATCCAATAAACAAACAAAATAGCTCACACACTCGTGCACATCAGAAAAAATATTTATTTATTTGCAACAAGACCAGATTTCACAATCACAGAGTCACACAAGCAGACACATTTTGGGAAGAGGCCAGCAACATTGAACCATCGAGAGCCTCAAAAACTGTCGTCAAGAATGATGTAAACATCATGTTCTTGACAAAATAATTAGAACAAGAAAATTATAATCCTTAGTTATGTGGAGGAAGAGGCATCTTATTATTTTAATTTGGAAATTAGAGAGGCCTTCTTCAAACTTTGAAAGGGAAATGCTGTAACTTGGAAAAGTTATGCATAAAGTGAACTATTAAAACTCAATAGATAGTCATTTTTGACATTTTCTTCTTGTAATCTTCTCATTCTTTTCCTTTTTTCGACTTCTTACATATGCAACAAAAACAATAACTTATCCACTGAAATTTCACAAATAAAGCTGAGGAGGATAAAATGTATAGTTATCAGCTCCAACTCCTTATATATGCAAATACAATTATAAAAAAAATAAAAAGCTGACTGATTCACTTATGGATTGTGATTAGTCAACTGAAGGTGATATCTTTCTACTTTCAACCTTTATTTAAGGCACCCTAAACGCTCAATTGGGCTACTTCACCTAACTTCCCCAAACTTTTCATAATTTTCATTCACAATTTACATCAAATTATATTAAATTAAGTTGTTACCATCAATAAGTATAAATAAATTATATATATTAATTAGCTTCAATTAAGTGATAAAAAATTATATAAAAATACAAATCTTCCCCATTTATTAATTTGGGCGTAAATATCCGGTAAATATATTTACATACCAAAACAAATCAACCCTATTTATTAGTTTGGGTAGACTAAGCTTTTTTACTTTTTTCCCTTTTTGGGCTTATGATTTTAAGATTTAGGTTGACCATAGATAATTACATATGTTATTAACTTATTATCTTAAAATGTGAATAAGAAAAAGTAAATGCAATCATGAACTAATTCAAATATTCACGGAAAATGACATAAATACTGATTCAAACGTTTTTTACGATCCTAAAAAAGTGTAACAATCCTAGTATATCTTTTCCTCTTTTTTATCATTTTAAGTCAAGGTTTACAAGGAGAAGTGAGTAGAGAGTGGAGGCGGCCTCTTCATAGATAAATAGTGCTGGATATGGAGTTTCAATATTAATCTTAAACTCCAATCCCCTATTATATCTAAACTCTCTTTTTGATTTTGCACTATTATAATAACACTCTCCAATTACTTTCAATTATCAACTTAACAAACCACAGAAAAAAAAAAAAGTCTCCTATCCTATCCTGTACTATCATATCATATAAGTATATTATAGTAACTAACTTATATTAGCCTACTTTCAACCCTTTTAAACTAAATCTAGAAAACAATAATGGTATCAAAGAAAGAAGAAGACATCACCCAGAATATGGAAGAAGGCAATGTCCAAGCAGCCTCTAATACCAAGGTTGGATTTTGTTCATCACCTTCGGTTGTTGTCATCACTCAAAAGGTACTTTAACTAATTTGTAATGCTACGATTGACCCAGTATCGAGTGTCTTATTATTATTTTGATGAATCGAATCGCATTTGGCTAATATTTGCAGTTGATAGCGGAGGTCATAGGGACGTATTTCGTAATATTTGCAGGGTGTGGATCGGTTGTAGTGAACAAGCTTTATGGTGGGGGTGTTACGTTTCCAGGGATATGTGTGACATGGGGACTAATTGTGATGGTCATGGCTTACACTGTTGGACATATATCAGGAGCACATTTTAATCCTGCTGTTACTATTACTTTCAGTGTCTTCGGACGTTTCCCTTGGAAAGAAGTACGTAATATAAATTTATTTTTGTGTATCAACAGTATATAATAATTTTCGTGATTGAACTAAGCTAATATATAAACGAACGTGTTGTAGGTACCTTTGTACATAATAGCTCAATTAATGGGTTCGATTCTGGCTAGTGGAACTCTGGCTCTGATGTTTGACTTAACTCCGGAAGCTTATTTTGGTACTGTTCCTGCTGGATCTAATGGTCAATCACTTGCTGCCGAAATCATCATTTCTTTCCTTCTCATGTTTGTCATTTCTGGGGTTGGTACAGATGATCGAGCGGTATGTATTTTTAATCTACAAATCATTTTCTGTATGATCTATAAGTTACGTGTTCACGTTATTGATGCTTATCTATGTTTACACACTCTTGACATATAATGTTCTCAAACCTACACTTCGTTAACTGTCCTTCCTTTTGGCTAAGTGCATTAGGGCCGTTCAAAACCGACCCGATTATACCTGAACTCAATTGATTTATCGATAATGGGTTATTGGTTTAGTAGTTTTAGTAATTGTTTATTTTTTTTTAATTATTGGGCTATCGATTTTTAATGGTTTTAGATTTTTTCCTAATAGGTTAACAATAACCCAATAGTGAATTAAATAATTATATTTATACCATTTGGTATATAAAGTCATTGATAGTTTCATACTTTTATTGTTTACCGTCTCAAACTCTCAGTCAACTCATGTTTATGGTTCATTTGGTTTATCACCTTATTTCTTCGTAATTTTCAACAAAGAAAATTTTGTGTCAAATCTTAACGGTTTTATAAACTAATAGCCGAACCGATAATGATCAATAACCGATAAGCCAATATCGTAACCATTCTATAATGGTTTAGTATATCTATGAAGTATGAACTGATAAACTTCAACCGAATTGATCGATATACAGTGAATTGATTATTTAATTTAATTATACTTTGTGTTACTCTTGCAGATTGGACATGTAGCTGGAATAGCTGTGGGAATGACCATAACCTTGAACGTTTTTGTAGCAGGGTATGCTAATTATTAATTGCTTCACTAATTAATTTCTTTGGCATAAACTTAATGAAATTCAAAATGCAGGCCAATTTCAGGAGCATCAATGAATCCAGCAAGAAGCATTGGTCCAGCATTAGTAAGGCATGTTTACAAAGGCCTTTGGGTATATATTGTTGGTCCAATCATTGGAACCCTAGCTGGAGCATTCGTATATAATTTGATTCGAGCCACAGATAAACCACTAAGTGAATTAACCAAAAGTGTATCATCTCTTCGTAGTTGAGACCACATTAAATATACTTTTTAGCGTTCCAATTTTGTTAAATACCCAAAAGACATTTCATTGATTGTAAGGCCACAGACATAAAATATTCACTTTTTTGCTGCAATTTCTTTGAAGTTGTTGCACCCCTTATCTCCCAATTTTCTTTTTCTTTCTTCAGCTATATAGCATTTTCTTGATTAGTACTATAGCAGAGGGTTGATAAGTAGATTTGCTAGGGTTGGCGACTGTTGAAAAACAGATGTTAGATGATTTGGGATTATCGTAGAAGAATAAATGTAGGTGTATATGTCATTTCCAATTTATTAATGTTTTAATTGGACACTAGACCTTTGATTTTATATTATATGTTCTATTAATTTACGTATTTACATGATCACTCCTAACTAAAGTACGATCAATAATTAATTACGTAACTCTAACCAACCATCAAACGATCACTAATGGTACACATAAAGAGGTCACTAGCAATAGAGGTGTGCTAATAATACTTGCAAAGTGTTAGGTATATTTTGAACTATCTCTTTTCTATTTTGGTTAATTTTATGGATGATTAAACTATTTTTGATAACAAAAGAAGTTATTCGATTAGTCTTTTCTTTTCTAATTTTGCATGTTCCTACACCATCGATGGGAGTTCAAAAATACATCCAACTAAGCACGAAGATCATTAAAGTAATTAATGGAAGATATTTTTATTACTCTCTCCGTTCATTTACTTGACTCCTATACTATTTTAGGATATTCAACAATATTTGTCCAGTTTATGAAATTGAAAGATAATTTTACACTTAGTTTTAAGGAATTATATTGGTATTTGACCTTAAAGGCGGTTTGGAAAGCCATCTAATAATTGAAATTAGTGCAATTATTAGGATAGTAATTATCAGTCTAATAATTATTGTGACTTGTTTGTTTGTCACAGTGTAATTATATTATAATTACAAATGTGTTGTTGGTTGCACGATTGTAATTACAAGGTTATATTAAAATTTAAAAATAGAAATTAATTATCCGAAATAAAAAAATTATGTTAGACGGATAAGAGTATATATGAATAATATTAGATTATATATTTAAGATATATATTGTCTTTTAAAAATATATTAATTAGTAAACATATGTTCTTAATTAATATTATATAAAAATCAATTTATATTTTTTAAACTAGTATATTTTAATTAAATCTATTATAAGGACTAAAAATACAAGATTTATGAGAACATCATGAAATGATTTAAGAGAAAAAAAATTATAAGTTTATAACTTTATCCAACAATGAATTCAACTTTAATTTAAAAATCAGAATAATAAAAAATCATGCCAATGAAAAAATAAACATAGAATAAAAATTTAATATGAAAAAATGCATGAAATCACATGATATATAAAAGTTGAGATTGAGAAGAAAATAAGAAATACATGTTGTAAAATAAAATATAATTTTAGAAAATCTTAGAATAATAATAATAATAAAAAAATTGGTATGTAATTATGCTTGTAACTACCAGCAATTCAAAGTCCTGTGAATTGGAGAGTGCAATTGCATTACCTGCTAACCAAGTAATTATTTGTTCAACTAAATATGTCAAGATTGTAATTTCACCCAATTACACAAAATTCAATAATCAATATGGAAAAAACTTTCGGCGGAAGAGACACTATCAACAAAAGGTGTATGAGCTCCCGTTAAATTTTTGACCGACATTTGCCTACTTTAAAGCAAGAACTATTGCGATTAACCAATAAGAGAGAGAAAATATATTCACACAATGAATTGAATTGAGCAAATATAAAAAAATGTAAAAGAATTTTTATACACCTGTCTTTTTAATTATTCTTTTATTAAAAAACATTATATTAATTTGTAAAATTATACCAGACATATTGTTATTATAGTAGTCATATATTAGTTTGGCGAATTTATTTTGATATGATATTCTTTTGTGTATTCATTTTGTGAGTTTTTTTTTTATTTATTTATAATTGTTGTGATTTTAAAATGTAGTAATCTTTTTTTTATTGTTGCGATAATGATTATGAAGTTTTAATTGTTACCATTTTCACAACAGAACTTTCAAAGAAAAGTACAGAAAATAATTTATATAGTCAACTTTTTTTAAAAGAATAATTCATATACGCCAGATTCTTAATTTTTTTTTTGGGAAAACTTTATTTTACATTTGAAGAAATTGAATAAAATTCTAAAGGAATATTAAAAGAAAAAAGAAGATAATTTTGGATAAGAAACTCACACAAAATTTATATTTGTAATAAAGAATATTCATGAAAATTGAATAATTAAATCAAAGCATAGACGATAAATCTTTTAAACTTTTTTTAGCAATGTTTACATAAATTTAAATTTTATGATAAATAATATTTTCTTATCTGTTGTGAACTTATAGTTTATAATTAATAAGGAAACTTTCAAAAATAATTATATTTTAAGCTTAATTAGAGATCTATAATTGGAACTTGCTTAATTGTGATTCATAAATATGTAAGGAAGAGAAAGTCTAGGCAAATATATATGGATTTACTTTTAATTTTTACAATGCTATTATACTTACTGTTAAAATTCTTTAAATTATGAGGCCCCGAAAAACGTCAATCAAAATGACAAAAACAAGTCAGAGTTGCATGAGAGAGTTTTTATTTGAAATATTTAAATAATTATGTAGTGTACATATAATAAACAGATATTGTATAAATAAATATGTATAATAATGTATTGATATTATATATAATTATAGAATGTATAAATATTTATTTGACTATCATGGATTCCAACTTAATAAATAAAAATAATAATAAAATGATACAAGTATTTATTTTTTCCATAAAAAAAGTGAAACAATTATAAAAGTTTTTTTTTAAAGGAGCTAAAAAATAAATTAAAATAACACAGCGACAACAACAACAATAATATATCTAGTGAAATTCTACAAGTGGGGTCTAGGGAGGGTAGAATATACGTAGATCTTACCATTACATCAAAGATAGAGAGACTGTTTCCTGGAAATCTTCGTCTCAAAAATTAATAGGCAGAATAAACTAGACATAAAAAAAAGAGAAAAGAAAAAAAAAACTAATAACGAAAAACATAATAATTTGTTTAAATAACACAATCGAAAAAAAATTATAATATTTTTTAAATGAAAAAAAATGATCACTATGGCAACCTTGCACTTTATTAACGTTGTAGCCGCTCCAAAAAAAGCCAAAATTACAGCCGCTAAAATGGCAACTTGCCACATTAATAATAATCGAGCGGCTATTTAATTCATAAAAATAATGACTGATTAAACATTTTAAGTAAACAAAAAAAATTATTTTTTAAAATGTAATTATCCTAAAATAATGTTTTTCACTAAAATGGCTTTCCAAACAGCTCCTCAAAAATGGAAGAGATTACACAGGACCCTTGTCGTCTCTTGATTAGTCCCACGTGAAAAAAAAACGCACAAAAAGTATAGGGGTATTTTCGTAATTATATCGTCTGTACAAAAAGCATCGGAGAAATGAAAGCGAACAACAAATGACTGAATGCAATAGTTGTCAGATTGTCAGCGCCAATTCAACTACGCTCTCGCCGCCGATCTTCTAATACTCGTTGAAACAACATCCGTCATCCTCGCCGGAATAGTCTCTTTCCTTCCGTCAGAGTCGGAAACATATCTTTGCAGCAGAAGTAGCATTTTCATACTTCGACCTTGCGTCTTTGATACTCCTAGCGGAAAATTAGGGTTTTGAAATGGGGGATTCGCTGGAGAGGTTGGGATCCGAGGAAGCATTGGGACCAGAATCGAGTATAATGAAGGAGGAATTGTCTATGGACATAGATCCTCCGTTCAAGGAGAGCCTTGCCACGGCCGAAGATTGGCGAAAGGCGCTTGACAAGGTGGTTCCTGCCGTCGTCGTTCTCCGGACAAATGCTTGCCGAGCATTTGACACCGAGGCTGCTGGGGCTAGTTATGCTACAGGATTCGTCGTTGATAAGCGTCGCGGGATTATACTTACAAATCGACATGTTGTAAAACCTGGTGATTACAATCATTAATCTGATTTTAGTAACTTGAGAAGTAAATATATATCTTTTCTAGTTCAGTTCTTGGTCTGATGGAAGTGATGGTGGTTATTTGCTTTGCAGGACCCGTGGTGGCTGAAGCTATGTTTGTGAACCGTGAAGAGATACCAATCTATCCCATATACAGAGACCCTGTGAGTTCATTTTCAAGATCGTCTTTGCTATCTCTGTGCCATTCCAGTTTTATATTCCTCGTCCCAGTATAAAATGCAAGTCTTTTCATTTTTGAGACATTGTGCAATTCCACTAACAAAATAATTGTGTACAACTTACGCATTTGCCAAGAATCCAGTTATTGAATTGTTCAGATTTTGACTTTAACAGCCAAGTAATGTCAGATAAAATGAGAAGGAAGGATGCATCCCCCTTCTTGCTTAAAGTTTCATTGCTTTTTTCTTTTTTGCTTTTGAAAACATAGGTTCCAAAGGGTTTAATTTTTGGTATACATTTGTTATATACAGGTTCCCAAAGGGTTTTGTAAAAGGTCTTGGGCTACTCCACTATTGCCTGCTCATTTTTTTTCCACATTGTATTACATTCAATCTTTAGTAACCCCAGTCGTAGCAAGTCCACGTTGAACTTCATGCTTCACGCTTGTATAAGTGTCATCCGAACATCTCATTTGAGCTCAACTCCTGTCATCGTTATATCAAATAAAACTAAAAGTGAAAATATGTCTAATATATATATGAGTAGTAGTTATATAATAGTAATAAAAGTTCCCCAACAAGACTAAATCATGTTCCCCACTATCTAGATATCATTCATATGGATTGTTTTCTTACATCATAACCTGTCTTTAGCTAAGTTTTCATTAGGTCTTTCAAGACAACTTTGAGGATTTCATCATAAATTGACAAATTCCAAAAGGGTATATAGAATATTTGGCTGCTTCATTTATTGGTTTGACTTTTGAGGTTTTAGATTGCATGTTCATGTTCTTACCAGAAGGAAAAAAGAAAGTAGAAGGAAAAAGTAAGTGCCAAAGTTGGTGTACCTGATTGACCTCATTTATGTTGCTGTGAGTTAGACAGAGTGGGGTTGAGGTTGTGCTTCTTTACTTTTGTGTTTCTCCCAGGGTCTAATAAAAGGAGAAAGAAAACATATGGACAATTTCTAACCGGTGCTAGTAGTCTGATTTATGTTTGCAAAATAGTGAAATGTGAAGTTCTTGGGGTAATGATAATTTCTTTTTTACAATGGTTTTGGGGCTAATTATCACTTTGTATCTTCCTGTGCATTATTCATTTGCCATTGCATGTTAAAACAATTGATTGTCAAAAAACATTTGGTTTTATTGACTCATAACCATTTCATGAAGTAGAATGATATAGCTTGAAGATTTAATAATTAAAATTAAAGAACCCAATTCAAATTATGAAATCATCATCTATCTTTCAAATTAATCAAGTAGCAATGGATTTAAGTCACGTTGTTAACTGAAAATGAGGTAATTTTCAACAATTCCGAGTAATTATTTGTTAATATTTTAAGTTAGATCCAAGCAGGCACACCACCACCACCACCACCACCAATATACCTAGTGAAATCCCACAAAATAGAGTCTGGGGAGGGTAGAGTGATCTAAGCAGTCACACTCTTACTCTTATTTGTGTCCTTGAATTTTTATGAAAGTGATGATGGGTTGTACACTTAATTCTTGCCTGTTTCAGGTATTCACACCCATATCCTTAACCGAAGGGCCTCCTTAACAAATAGTAATCCTTCCACTCCCCAATCTATTAGCAAATAGAAACACTAAGTGATACTCCCGCCATTTCATTTTAGAAGGCTGTATTAGACTGGACACAGAACTAAGGAAAAATTCTACCACAGTTACCATCAGTAGTTATAGTCTTTTTTTTTGAGAATGGTAAGTTTTTTTATTATAAATATCCAGGTATACTACATCAAGTAGTTCCCCTAGCAAAACAATTACATCTTAATATTCTCTATCTGTGCTTTTTGTCACAGTACCATCAGAACTTGTAGTCTTTAACACACCGTTCCATTTTTATGTCTACAAGAGCATGCCACTAAGGGTTACAAATTAAAAAATATGTCATTCTTTATGAAGCACACTAAAAAGAAAAGTGTATCATACAAAATGAAGCAAAAGAAATATGTCTGTGTTGATTTCAGTTTGATGTTATACATAGGTTCTTAGGGAATGAGAATTGCCGAAGAGTACTTGACTATCATATTCCACATTTACTTATTTTTTCACAAGTGAACCTTATTAATTGTCTTTTAGGTTCATGACTTTGGATTCTTCCGTTATGATCCTGCTGCAATACAATTTTTGAGCTATGAAGAGATTCCTCTTGCTCCGGAGGATGCTTGTGTAGGACTAGAAATCAGGGTTGTTGGCAATGACAGTGGAGAGAAGGTATGTCGATGAGATTTTATTTTATTGCCTTACCTTGCTTTATGAATCATGTATCCAAGTGGAATGCTTTTTTACATGAAAGGACCTTTTCACGTTATTATTCTACTGGTAATATTCAGGCACATTATGACTAATGTTTCCTGTAATTGATCAGAAGGGAATTAAATGAAAATTTGTCTAGTCGTTGTGGCATCTTCAAAGAATCAGTAGATGGGTTAAAACTCTCTGAATGAGTGTTCCAACTCTTAGTTACTTTGATGGAGGTGGCATTATGACGCGAACGAAAACTTTGGAGGCCTGATATCACTTAAAACGTGTAGACGGGGGTGCTTACTCCTTGATGTGTAATCTGCTTGTATACTATGTGTGTGACTGTTGAATGCTGACATATGGCTCTGTCATTCCTTTTGTTGCATCTTTTTGATTGTGTTTGAGGGGCTATTTTTTCTGAAGAGATTTTCATACCCTGTTCCTTTTTGCTTTAATCTGGATTATGCAGGTGTCTATTTTAGCCGGAACCCTTGCTCGACTTGACAGAGATGCTCCACATTATAAGAAGTATGTTGTGGTCTACCTAACATGTTATTGTTGTTGTTCTCATGGTCTATCTAACATGTTATTGTTCTTGTTGTCATGGGCTACCTAAAATGTTCATTCACCCTGGAGATTTCATGTATTCCCCTTAATGAGATGGGCCATAAGAATCTCATTAACTGTTTGATGTTATTTCAAATTTCCTTTATAAAGTTTCAGCCAATTGAAATTATAGACATGCTTCTGTATGCATACTTTGCTGTTTTTTTGGTGGTGTTGGTGGTCTACTATCATCAGAATGGTTTTGCTTTGTGCAGCCAATTGGCAAAAATTGCCTCTTGATGAGCTTTTATTTTTGATATTTGATGAAGCTGATTATTAACATTAGATTGTTACATATTTGAGTACTAAGTATGAATTGTAGGCTTCTGCTTTTTTAAGGTGTTCCTTTTCCTCTGATTGGTTTTGGGTGCAATGATTATGTCACATTAGGCCTACCTCAAAATTAATGTTATGAAGACTGTTGCGTGTGTCATTGCATGTTGGGAACTTCCATCTTTTCCAAATACAATGAGCAAATTAAAGCGTTAGGATGTTAAAATGATCTTGCTTTAAATTAAAATAGCTAAACTATCATTTGTACCGGAAGTCATGTTTGTAATATTATAGGGAATGTCCTATATATTATTTTTTGGTGAAGTCATCTCCGTGGTGTTTGTGCCGCAATCCATTTTGTTTTTCGTATTGCAAATGTTAGGTAGTACAATATTCTTTTTGATAAATTCATTTGTCGGTGCAGGGATGGATACAATGATTTCAACACATTCTACATGCAAGTAAGTGGAGTCTGTAATAGAAAATTTCATAATTCATAAATTAACTGCATTTGTTTGTTCAGAGTACGCTGTATCATATATATGAGTAACATGTAACTTGTCAAGAAGAAATGTGCTAAAGGAGTATGCATGGACAAAAATCTATGATACTATGGTTGGAACAAGGGGATTCTAATACAAAAGTTATTCATAGACCAGTGGTCACTAATAGGAAGATAAACCTTCTTGAACCAATGTAACTTGGCTAGACAATGTATGGATAGCTAGGTTGTTATGGGGACCAGTGGGAATTTCATACTCAGATACACAAGAAGGAGAACTCAGTGAACCATCTCATCTATAAGTTTTAAAATTGTTATAAAGGGATATAGAAGGTTGTTTATTTTAGGTCATCAACATACTTCTACCCAACTTGTCAGGACTATAGTTGTTGATTTACTTTTGTGTTCTTTGCCTACAGGCTGCTTCCGGGACGAAAGGTGGTTCAAGTGGCTCCCCTGTGATAAATTGGCAAGGGAGAGCAGTTGCATTGAATGCTGGGAGCAAGTCATCAAGTGCTTCTGCATTTTTCTTGCCATTGGAACGAGTTTGTACACGTTCTTTGATCTTCTCTTTGTTAAAGACCTCTCTATGCTCTATTTATGAACTGTGGAAAGTGTGCATTTGACAGTTGACTTCATAGATAAACTTGGATTTTCTTAATTTAACCAGTGAGAAGTATTGTCAGAAAACTACTGTTTTCCAACATCACTATTGCATTGCTTGATTGACTTCTTGAATGACAACTGTGAGTATTGCCTGTTCCTAATTATTTTATGTTGGAAACTATATCCTCCTCCTACTTCTTCTTCTGTTGTCAATGTGCACTTGTCCCTGATATGCAGGATGGCAAGTATGTATCTCCATTATTTTTATTGTCTCTTTGTACTCTTATGGGTTATAGGATCCAAATTTTTTATTTCATTGAAATCACTGTCCCTGATATGCAGGGTGGCAAGTATGCAACTCCATTTTTATTGTCTCTTTGTACTCTTATGAGTTATAGGATCCAAATTTTCGTTTCATTGAAATCACTGAAAATGTTAATTCTTTTTCCTATTTTGGTTCTTTCCACTTATTACTCATTTGTCATCCTTGAAATAGGTTGACATCTGTGAGGGGATTTGAAATTTTAAGTTCCTTTTTTGATGAGTTCTACGCTACTTTATGGCCTATTCTATGCTATTTTATGACCTATTCTATATGCTATTACTATGTGATAATAGTCGTTTTCTTTTATAATTAACTTTTGACAAAAAATGGGGGTTATAGATGGTTACAAACTTTCATTATTATTGTGATTATAGGTTGTCAGGGCACTGAAGTTCTTACAGGAAGGAATGGATCTCACCACAAATAAATGGAAGGCTGTCACTATTCCTCGTGGTACGCTTCAGGTTTGTTAGTTCTGCTTCTCGACATTACATACCTTTTTAAACTTCATTTCCTTGTGAAGTGATTGCTTCTGTGGATGGTGACTGTTTCAATTTTGTTTATTGTGAACACTATCTATTACTTTAAACTGGTAATTGTATCTGTATATCAAATGAACAAAGTAGTACATTGGTTGTGCTGAAACCATATTTACACAATTACTCTCAAGTTCTACTGTCCTATATAGAAGTGGTAAACGAGCGTGTCGAGTCGAATATTAGTCAATCAAAAACGAGTTGAGTAAAAATGGATAAAATACTCGACTCAACTCATATTTTAAATGGGTAAAAATGAGTTACCAATGGATAATAGGTGGAAACGTGAATACCCATATTATAATAAGGATCATGTTAAAAGTTTCAAAAACAAATCTTTTTACCCACTCCTCACCCCCAACCCCACCTCCATTTAATTTTTTTTTATTACCCCTGCCATTAATCCGACCCCCAACCCCCTGCCAACCCACCCCTCCTGCCTCCCCCCACTCCAAAAAATTTAATTTATATTTTTAAAAGAAAATTCTCAACTTTTTAAATTTAGGCTTCAAAATGAGTGTGATTTTTTTCCTTACACCACCCACCCCTACTCGATCACCTACACTAAAAAAAAAGTAATACCACTTTTGTTTCTTTTTTGAATGGACCTCGTTTACGCATTTAAATATCCCATTTTTAAATGGGTAATATGAGTGTGGCTCATTTCTTATCCATTTTAAACGAGTTGGATACCAAACTCATTTAAGATGGGTACCTATTTAAATAACCCATTCTGCCACCCCTAGTCCTATATCTTTATTGAATCTAAAACATCAATTAGAAACAATATCATTTGATGCGAGCTATTGCATATAAGCGGGGTTTACCCTGTGCACCTCCAAAGAGTAGATGTTGCAGGTTCTCCTGTGCACCTCCAAAGAGTAGAGGTTGCAGGCTCTCTTGTCATCTGAAAAAAAAACCCAGGACAGTATCATTTGAACAAATCTAATTACACCAAAAACACAAAAGATAGATGAAGTTCAACTTGATCTTCTGCATTCCATTCTCAACATACATGAGTCCTCTGAGATGATTTTATTCGGTTCTATTCAGTAATGGTTCGTGAGGCCTTTTTGATTTAGTCTCTCTCTTTGGCTGACTGCAATTCTGCGTATACATCCATGTGACATGTAGCTTACTCAAATATAAAACGGCCGTAACTTTTAAGAAACCGAAGGTCTTAAAGAGATGAGGAACTTCTCTCTAATCTTGTATATTTTTCTTTGCACAAGTTTCTTTGAACCCCAAAAACAGTCATCAATTACATATATTATGGAGCATGCGTTCATAAGCAAAAAGAAAACAGGATAAGTCAAGTGAGGAAACCATAATTTCATAGGTAGACTTGGTAATGGTATGTATGTTTTTGATATAGGCAACTTTTATCCACAAAGGATATGATGAAACTCGCCGGCTTGGCCTCCTCAGTGCCACAGAGCAGGTAAGCGCCAAAATGTATTGTTGCAAGCTCTATTACTAATATAATGATACAATAATCTTTTGAAATTTAAAGTTACTAGACTCAAAAAAAAAAATTTTGAAATTTTACTTGAACAGTTGGTGCGCAATTCCTCTCCACCCAGTGAGACTGGAATGCTTGTCGTTGATTCTGTGGTAAGTGCACTTCTTTCGAGTGTCCTGACACAGTATAGTTCTGTGTATTGACACTTAAGTTTTTTCTCTGGAATTGTTGCAGGTGCCCGGTGGCCCAGCTCACAATCATCTGGAGCCTGGTGATGTGCTTGTTCGTATGAATGGGGAGGTTAGTCTGGCTTTGTTGTTGTTGTAAAAAATCTATTATTGATGGTTTTGATGTCCTCATTTTGCTCTGATTCTCTGCATAACTTATTAGAACTTTGATTAAATACATCTATTTGGCTTATACCTTGGGCTTCTTGTTGACCCTCTTTCCTTGTCACTGCATCTAGATTCTGCAAAGCTACCTCAATTTTCAAGAACCAACCATTTTGCCAGGTTGAATGAGGGACCTAATTTAACAAAGTCATGCACTCGTCAATCCTTCCCCTTGACAGTGTGTTGCATGGGCAAAAGATAGTTCTAATTTTCTGATTTTTTTTAACCTCATGCCAAGTTGAATGCATAATTTTTACATTATTGGCGGTTGCTTCTATAGATAATGGAAAATTATTCATTTGATGGTTCTGATTTCCTCCCGTAAGCTTCATTCAGGTTATTACTCAGTTCCTGAAGATGGAGACTTTACTTGATGACAGTGTTGGGCAGAAAGTTGAGCTTCAAATTGAAAGAGGTGGAACTCCTTTGACAGTGGAACTTTTGGTGAGTGTTATTCAATGTTGAAATTTCTATGATTTCTGTAAAAATAAAGTTTATATTCTGTTACATCATTGTTACAACAACAACATACCCAGTAGAATCCCACAAGTGGGGTCTGGGGAGGGTAAAAATGTGCGCAAACCTTACCACTACCTCATAGAGGTAGAGAGGCTGTTTCCGTGGAGCCCTGTTACATCATAGTTATCAAATTAAATAGGATTTTGGTTCATCTCAATTAACCATTGGGTATGTTGTTGTTGGTTCATCTCAATTAACCTTTGGGTTCGGCCTTAGTATGATTTGTTAATTTACTCAGCTGCCTATATACTTCTATGATGCTTGTTAGGGAGATGTTGTAATTGACTGCCTGGGTATTCCCAAGAGTCTTTTGTAACGATTAGTTCTTTCTTGGTATTTTGTCAATAAACCTTTACCTTTAGCAAAACAATAAAAAATTATGATGCTAAATGTAGGAGAGATCTTGATCAACAAATTTGTGAATTAAATGGGAATCTCTGAATATCTCATTGAATCATAATTTTTGTAATATGTGTTGCATGTCATAATGGTCAATCACATTTCTAATCCTCGATAATACACGAGATAATTATAAATTATGATGAATGATGTGTCTGCTAGTGAGTGAGCATTACCATACTCTTCTCACTTTAAATATGGTAAATCCAATATTAGTGGACACTATGGACAAATGAGTTAACAATAGGCCAGAACAGCAATAACAGAAAGAAAAATGTCTATAGGTATTCTGATTTTGTTCTTCTTTTGTTATTTTGTCATATTTGTCCATACTACCTGTAGGAAAGAACTACTCCCTCCATTTCAAAAATAATGACCTATTTCCTATTTTAGTCCGATTAAAAATGAATGACCTCTTTCCTTTTTTTTGCTACATTTTAATTTTAACTTTTCATGTGACATGTTTAAGGCCATAAGATTAAAGGGCATTTTGGTACATTTGACATAATTTTAATTTACAACCACAAAATAAAAAAGCCTTCTTTATTTTCTTAAACTCCGTGCCAAGTTAAACTAGTTCATTCTTTTTGAAACAGAGGGTGTAGTAAATAGTAATGGTAAATGAAGAAGATGCTAATGATTGTCTGCTTGGATGACTGAATAGTTGATGTGGTTCCGCTTAACCTCCTACATCTGGCAATTTAGCTTGATGACAAAATTCCGTCGCAAAAGTGGTATATTATCTTTTAGCTATGGTGGAGGTCATAGTTGATCCATGACTTTTTGGTTCATCTTTCGTTCCCCATATGTTTGGTTTTAGAAATCTTTGATCAATTCTGGTTCTCTCCTCAGTGTAATTTGCAGAGCAGTTTTCCTTTTGAGAGCTCCAACGCCCTTTTTTAAGGAGTAACTAAATTTTATTAGAAGAAAGGGATGAAGCTGTCAACACGACTCATCTGCTCGTGTTTCCTACAGGTTCAGGATTTGCATTCAATTACTCCTGACTGCTTCTTGGAAGTCAGTGGTGCAGTTATTCATCCCCTTTCTTATCAACAGGTTTGTGATTTGTGAGATTCTGCTGCTAGTGCCTCGAAATTTTTAGTGCGTCTCTAGCAACATTATTTATCTATCAATTCTTTTAAAATGAGTTCTCATCATTACCCTGATTCCTATGTCAAATGAACTTATGACCAGTCACTAGGGAAGAATTGATGTTAAGGTGCTTTGTTTTGTGGCTTTCTTCCTGTTTGGCTTGCTAATAATCTTGTTTGAGAAAGAAATTAAGCACTCTGCTTCTGGCCATGTGAGATCTTTTGACTTCACCAACTTTTCGTACTCAAATATTTTCATTCTGGAAGATGATGAGACTTTATGCGTCAAATTGGAAAGTGGATTTTCTCTGTTTCATCCATGCCTTTCTGGTTGTCTTTAGGTTGCTGCTTATATGAGCATAACAAGCTTAGGCAGGTTTGAATATAGGCACAACAGAAGCAAATAATTCTTTTTGGGTATGTACATGTTATGACTGGGGGCTTAGCCTAACAAGTGTTGCGTAAGGGGAGACACATTAAGGTAAAAAAAGAGGAGGCAATTGCAAGTGTCCATATTGTTTATTGGGTATCAAGGACAGAACTCTATGATTTCTGAGAACCCCAATTTGATATTCCAGTCGATTGTCATTTACTCTTGCTTACAACTAAATGACAAATTTTCTTCAGTTGGTTCTTATAACTTGAAAGTAGAAGACCTTATAAGTACCTTTGCTTTCTCTATGTTTTTTTCTTAAAGGTATTTCATCAATTGCTGTTCTTTTGTACTGCACATGACTCATGTCCATTTTGAGTGAAGCCTCCTTAGACCCCTAAACTCAATAAATTTCCCAGTCAAACACATAAGGATGCACTGCTGAGCAGCTGTGCAATGTGTGGGGCTTGTAGTCAGACGTCTGATAGTTGAAAAGTAACACATGCATAGAATTCCAAAGTAACACCTTTTTTAGGCACACTGTTATTTCTTTCTATACCTGTTATTTGCGGTTGAAGCTCAAGTTTCTGCTTTATTCTCACCCCTCCTCTTTTAATGCAGGCTCGAAATTTCCGCTTTCACTGTGGTCTTGTTTACGTGGCAGAAACAGGGTCTGTACATTCTTATTTCCTTGTTTAGATTATTGCTGTGCTGCAGTCATTGGCTTATCTTATTTTGCATTACCTAACAGTTTGTATTTGAAAGTGTTTCTGGTTGATGATGCTATCTTTATGAGTATTTTACTGGAAAAAAGATTTTGACAGTTGTAAACTTCTTTGCTATTGTAGATATATGCTATTTAGAGCAGGAGTTCCTCGCCATGCCATCATTAAAAAATTTGCAGGAGAAGATATATCAACCCTTGAAGAATTAATTTCTGCTTTATCTAAGTTGTCGAGGAGTGCAAGAGTACCATTGGAGTATATAAGCTACAATGATCGTCACCGGAAAAAGGTATTAGTAGTGCCTCTTTGCTTATGTTGATTTTCTGTACTCGTGCTTTGATATCTTTCAGAAAATGATGGTTGCCCTTTTTTCATCTACTTCTATATTGGTATGCAGATTCAAAAACACCAACCTTGTTCGGTTTACTATTTCTGCGTAAACCATGGTTAAAAAACTATGGATCCTAGTGGATCTACAGTCGGCTACTACTTATGTCTTGGAACAGGAGTTTATCTTGTTTTGAGAGTGTCAATCAAAAGGAAATGAAAATTAATAAAGATGTCAACTTGTGTTGTCAACCAAAGTTTTGGGATCATGGCTAGAAAATGTGAATATTTCACCCGAAGTTCTGGGATCATGGCTAGAAAATACGAATATGTTCATCAATTTTAGAATTTTATCTAATGATTTTTGAACCCTTGGAAACATCAGAAGAATTGTATATTTTCCTCTTAACAGTTTAGGTGTGACATGGTGGATGATATAGATAATCACAAATTTCACCTGCATGCAAACATTGCCAGTTTTGTGGTTTAGTCTTCTAGTGTAGCTAACCATTTGAACGTCAAGCCTGGTAATGCAATGAGTTATGAAGGTGTAGTAGTCAGAAACATATATTTAGAAAAAGATTCCCTAAAGAATGAAAAAGTCTGTGATTCTTGCAGATTATGGGTGTTAATTTAACTCAGCTTTTTGGTAGATGTAGAATAGTCTCTGGAGCATTTATCATCTCCTTGCACCAAGGCCTTCTCACAGAAACTTCTTTTTGCTGCAGTCTGTACTGGTCACAATTGACCGCCATGAATGGTATGCACCTCCTCAGATATATAAGCGCGATGACAGCTCTGGTTTATGGACTGTGAAACTTGCCTTGCCACCTGAGTCCCCACTTCTATTCTCTGGTATTCATCCGGGCAAACAAGAATTATCAAATCATGGTATTGCTTCCTGTGCTACTGAGGTTAGTGCAATGGATCTTAGGCCTCAACAAGTTAGCCAAGAATCAATGGATGGAGTTACCAATATGGAGACAAGTTGTGACAATGTTACTGAGGGACTAAACAGTCAGGATGATTCTGATGCTGGAACGAAGAAACGGAGGGTGGAAGAAAACTTATCTGCTGATGGTGATGTAATAATTGACCGTTCTTTAAATGGACATAGAGAGGAAAAGTTTGATGACTCTGGGACCGTAGAGGATGCAGCTCTGAGAGATTATCAAGGTGCTGCACCTGTGGCTAATAATGCCTCTGTTGCTGAGCGTGCAATAGAGCCTACTCTTGTTATGTTTGAGGTAACTTTAGTTCTCCCCTATGCTTGTTTCTTGTGTTGTATCACCAAAGTGGGCTCTAAGTTCCTAAGCAATTTTATATAATAAGCATTGGTCTATAGGTGTTATTGGGCTTCCAGTATTTAGAAATAACCCCTTCAGTAAACCATGCATTGATTATCAGGTGTTTGGTTCCTTTCTTTTTGATTCTGCATTATCAATCCAACTTAGTAATGCTGTCAGGGTGTTTTTTTTTATTTTTAAAATCCATCAAGATTCGTTTAATAATCTCTACTTTATAATGTATGTACAACTAGCTTGCAAAACAAACATCCCTTTCTCCTTTTCTCTCCATGGTTCATTGGGGGTAGATTTATCATCTACACACTTGTCAAAGAAAAAAAAAGGAATGCTTCAATGCTCAATCTGTAGGTTTTTGTATCTAGGAGCTTTCCCTAATTTGTTTTTACTGTTTTCAGCATCTTATCATCTAAGCACCCAATAGTAAGTGCAATGTATGTGTATAGGATACAACACTTATTTTTTTAGGGGGTAGGGGGGTGAGGGAAGGAGGGAATGGCTCCTTTTGGTGGACTCCTTTGGAATAAGTTGTGGGAGAATATCAAAGATAATGTGTTTGGATTCATACATGTTTAGATTCATTGCACTTGAATAAGGAAAATCTTATAGAATATTTTTCAGGATACCTCCAGATATCAAATATATATAATTGTAGAATATTTAGAAACTTTATTAACTTAGAGATTGAT
Source organism: Solanum aculeatissimum (assembly GCA_038996855.1). NCBI lineage: Eukaryota > Viridiplantae > Streptophyta > Magnoliopsida > Solanales > Solanaceae > Solanum > Solanum aculeatissimum. Next base: position 22,473 of record JBCEWC010000921.1, on the reverse strand, counting down.
CACCTATCGTGTTTTTTGTGGCTGAAGGCCTCATTCGTGTGTACTTATTGAAGAGTTGAATCATCTCAGTCATGGTCTGTTTTGTAGGTCCAATACACTATTGTAGAACATAGAAAATGTTGAATAATGTTAGCTACTCCTGGTTTTCCTTTAGTAACTGCTGGTTAAGATTGTCATATACTATCCTAGTAAATACTCCCTTGGTCCCAGTTTATTTACTTACTTTCTGTTTTAGTTAGTCTCCTCAAAAATGACATTTCTATATTCAGTAACAATTTGACTTTATAATGTCAATTTTCAATTTTACCCTTAATGATTTCTTGCCACACAAATATCTATGACTTATTTTAGACCACAAGTTTCAAATTTCTTTCTTAAACAACGTGCCAAGTCAAAATAACTCATATAATTTGGGACAGAGGGAGAGTGTAATATGAAAATTCAGTACTAATTGTTGCAGTTGAGACTAGAGGGGTAGAGTGTAATATGAAAAATCAGTACTAATTGAGACTAGGGGGGTATGTACAGACATGTATGGTTCTGTGGCTATTCCTATCTCTCATTTAGGTTTGATGTACCTCTCATGCTGAAATTGCAGGTCCATGTACCATCATTATGCATGCTTGATGGAGTTCACTCACAGCATTTTTTTGGAACTGGTGTTATCGTATACCATTCCCACAACATGGGCTTGGTTGCAGTTGACAAAAACACTGTTGCAGTATCAGTTTCTGATATAATGCTATCTTTTGCTGCTTTTCCTATTGAGATTCCTGGAGAGGTAAAAGCTATTTTTGTCAACTCTCTTACCTGCTATAATAACAATTTTTATTGAGGTAGTTTGTAATATTTTCAGGTAGTTTTCCTCCACCCTGTGCATAATTTTGCTCTGGTTGCATATGATCCTTCCGCTCTAGGAGCTGCCGCTGCTTCTGCTGTTCATGCTGCTGAACTTCTTCCTGGTAAGTGCAAACTTCCTCTCTTGATCCTTTATGCTTGCCTTTCTTGTACTGCACCACAAAAAATAGACATATTCACTTGCTAGTTTAACATGTCTCCCTCAAAACTCAGAAAGTGTTGAAACTAACTTGAATTCGTTTATTTTGAAAACGTAGAAAGCTGACACCAAATTTCACTAGTGCACAATGACCAAACGGTAAAGTAGTCCTGGAATTCTTTCCAGCAGAGGTTGCTGGTGCACCATAAAAGAGAGTGCTTCTTGCAATGCACACGTTAAGAAATCTAGTGGGAGAGAGTATTGTCACACCACAAGTGAGGTCTGGTGTGTACGTAGCCTTATCCTTTAAGAGAGGTTGTTTCTAATGGACCCTTGGATAAAGTTAAGAAAATTAAAAAAAATTATGTGAAACAAATATAGTAGTGAAGAAGTCATGCTGAAAACAATGAAGAAGAGAACAACAGCTACGACATGAAATACAGTAACTGAAGCAAAGGAAACAATACGTAATACTAAATTCGAAGAATAAAAATAAGATAGTAGGAGAGTAAGGGAATTCAACAATGATTGATCTACTAACCTTTAACCTTAATCTTTAACGTCCAGCTCGGATCATAATACACTTTAATCCAGCTTTAGCACTAGCTGTCTTCTCCTATTATTCGGTATATTGTCCTTTTTACTATTGTATTGTGATAATTTGGTATGTTTAATCTAGTATCTTTTGCTTGTATTTATATATTATCATCGACTTTCCACTTTAGTCGATTTTCTTTTATCATTCTAGTATCTTCTGATTTTGGGGCTTGATATTTTTGAGATGAGGGTTTTCCAGAAACAGCCCATCTATCTCTATGAGGTAGTGGTAAGGTTTACGTACATTTTACCCTCCCCAAACCCCACTGGTGGGATTCCACTGGGTATGTTGTATTGTGATAATGGTCTTGTAACCGAGTTTATAAAACTGGTCTCCCGCTCCTTTTTTGCTATTCTCTAGCCGAAATGGATCTGGGGTTCTTTATAATTTTAATGAACTGTATGAACAATATTTATTAAAATGAAGCCCCTTCTCTATGTAACTAAGGTGTTACGATGAATGGGATATCTTTGAATTATCATTGTGGCAAGTGGAAACTTTGTAGGTCATATTAACTTGCTCCAGTTATCATGCCTTCCAGAAAGTGACTGTCTTATCCGTTACTATTTCTGCTAATGTTTGTTCAAATTTTAAAATGTTCTGTTGCCAACAGATCCCGCTCTTCGCCGTGGAGATTCAGTGCATCTTGTGGGATTGAGTAGAAGTCTACAGGCAACTTCCAGGAAATCGGTTGTGACCAATCCATCTGCTGCTGTGAATATTGGTTCTGCTGATTGTCCCCGTTACAGAGCGACAAACATGGAAGTGATTGAGCTTGACACTGGTAACACTCTACCACTTATGCCTTCTTGATTCTCCAATCATATAGTAGCTTGGCATTTGTTTTGGGCATTTCTTTGATGTTGTTTCTCATTTCAGATTTTGGAAGTACTTTTTCTGGCGTGCTGACTGATGAGCGTGGCAGGGTTCAAGCTCTATGGGGAAGCTTTTCAACACAGGTTTGTACTCCCAAGAGATGCTTCTCTCTTGTTCATTGGATATAACTAGTTTCAGAACTTCCTTTTTGAAAAATTTACTGGTTTTGCTTTTTGAAAAATTGACTGGTCTTGCTTCTTCCATTTTTTTCAGCTCAAGTATGGTTGTAGTTCGTCGGAAGATCACCAATTTGTCCGGGGTATTCCAATTTATACCATAAGCCAAGTCCTTGGAAAGGTTATTTCTGGTGCTGATGGACCTCCTCGTCTTATAAATGGTTTGCAAAGACCTATGCCACGATTAAGAATATTGGAAGTTGAACTTTACCCAACTTTGCTTTCCAAAGCTCGAAGTTTTGGACTCAATGATACTTGGATCCAGGTAAGCTACTAGTTTCGGAGATATCTGTTTAGTTTGTCATTTCCTGTTCTTGCTTTTCCTTCTATCTGTTTCTTAGCCCAAGTGCTATTCTTTTGGTTTTTGATGTCTTTGATTTAAAAAGACTAGCCAAAAACACATTTAGAAATTAGATGTATTTCTTTAGATCTTTTTCTAACAACCTAGCCTTGTTGGTTGGATTAGATTTTTTTACTCTCTTTAAAGCTTAGGTATCAATCCTCAAGTTGCAGAGAACTAGGCAATAATTATTTGATGGTGACTAGTGTATTATTGATGTTTACGCTTATATATAGAGGTTCGTGATCCTGAGCAGTTCTGAAATCTAGTGTTTTATATGCACTAGTTAAATGTGAAAAAACTTGTGTATTCAAAATGGTTAGATATTCTAGTTTCTTATGTTTGGATAGGAGATCCATGGATATGTACTTGATCATTTGATCATAGGCATCTCTGATTGCTTGAAATGTTTGCCCTAGTTTCTTGTTTCTTAAATATAGACTATTAGATATTCTAGTTTCTTATGTTTGGATAGGAGATCCATGGATATGTACTTGATCATTTGATCATAGGCATCTCTGATTGCTTGAAATGTTTGCCCTAGTTTCTTGTTTCTTAAATATAGACTATTCTGGCTGTCTTGTAATTAATGCTAGATTTTATGCCTGGCGTGCTTACAAGATAAACTAGATAATCAGCAGAAGATTTTTTAAATGGGTGCACCATGTGTCTGATGTAAGCATTTTCTTAACGCCTATCATACCTTTTAGGCCCTCGTAAAGAAGGATCCCATAAGACGCCAAGTATTGCGAGTTAAAGGTTGCTTTGCTGGATCAAAAGCTGAAAATTTGTTGGAACAAGGGGATATGGTCTTAGCAATTAATAAAGAGCCAGTTACATGCTTTCGTGACATCGAAGATGCATGCCAATCATTAGACAGGTCTAATGACAGCGATGGAAGAGTTAACTTGACAATCTTTCGTCAGGTGAGCCCCGGGGCAATTCCTGTTGACATTTCCTTCCCCATTTTCCTCGTACATGACCAAAAGAACTCTACTACTGTCATACGTGCTGCTTCAGTTAATTCTTCATTCTCTTAAATTCTTGTAAGTTAATTTGATGAATTCTCAGGGCCATGAAATTGAACTACTCGTGGGAACAGATGTCAGAGATGGAAATGGAACAAGTCGTGCAATAAGTTGGTGTGGTTGTATTGTCCAAGATCCTCATCCAGCAGTACGTGCACTTGGATTTCTTCCCGAGGAAGGCCACGGAGTTTATGTAGCAAGGTGGGTAGTTGCTAGACTATGGAAAGCTTTGTTTAGATGTCAAGAAAGTTGGCAGCATGTTTCTTTAGAAAATTGCAGCAAAGGAAAGGAAAAAGGAAATAATTTTCAGTACGCATTTGTTGTAAAAGGAAGAATGAAATCCAAATTAAGACACTTTTTTTTCAAGTTTACTGCACCTTTTTCAAGAATAATTTGAAAGAAATATTCTTGTGGGAATCTTTTACTTGCGTCCTCATAATTTATTAACTGAAAGAAAAAGAGTTTGCTGTGATTGTTCCTGGGTTATCACTGATCAGCAGGTAATGAGGGACTTTTTGTTCTGATGAATGGCCGATTGAGTCTTTCTAATTTTTCACAATACATTTTGTAATGCATATAATGTAAAAGAAAGAGGAGGCAGTTGGGTATCTTTTGTTGAGTTTGCTATTAGCTATATGTTACTATTATTTATGCCTAAAGTAATTCTCAGGTGGTGTCATGGAAGTCCAGTACATCGATATGGTCTTTATGCTCTTCAATGGATAGTTGAAGTCAATGGAAAACCAACTCCCTCTTTGGATGCTTTTGTTGACGTCACGAAGGTATGACTTGTACTCCAAGATGCTTTGTATTCATCATGTGTGTGGAAAGAGCTATGAATATCAGCATAAAAGAAGCAGTATTCATATTTGTTGTATTGCTTCATACAAAATGATATCGGACAAAATTGAGTAAGATAATTACTTAAAAAGCCATCTACTAGAAGTGAAAAACATTTCTTGTTAATTAAGGCATTCTTCTTGATTAGCATTCAAAACCTTAAAACTCGGTCAAGTTGTTTGGGTTATGACCCAATCCCCATTATTAGCCCAACCAATTCATCAACTCAGTCCATTTTGACCCCCACAAATCCAACCCACCCATTTATCACTCTTACCTGAAAATCATGGTCGGCTTTCTCCTTTTCACTGTAATGCTCTCATACATTTTGGTTGAACTCTTTCCTGAGCTTTTGGCTGGCACATGTCAATAATATTACCTTACAAAAAATGATCTTTACTGATCTTGAAGTTTCTGACTTGATATCTTGTTACTGTCCTGTTCTTATGCCTAATTAACTTTTTACAGACAATAGAGCATGGAGAGTTTGTCCGGGTACGAACAGTCCACCTGAATGGGAAGCCTCGAGTACTTACATTGAAGCAGGATTTACACTACTGGCCAACATGGGAGTTGAGGTTTGATCTGGAAACTGCTATGTGGCGACGCAAAACAATCAAAGCTTTGGCCTCTGGTGTTTTGTGAATTGACTCGGCTTAGGATTTACCGTGGGAGTGCAAAATTGGAGAGCATATTGAAAGTTCACTGGGTTTGTTGGTAGTTACTCCAACTTATTGGAGTTCGAAGTCGTCATGCATCAATATATGCAAAATAATATAGAGCAGGCATCTGGCTTCATTGCCTAGTAGTTATTGTAAATTACTATTAATCTGATGAAATTTTAAGTTGGATTATTTTAGACACAAGTTATAGGTGCTAGCGCTGTACATGTCATTGTGTATCTGAAGAAGATGTAAACAATGAATTAGGGAGACTTTTAACCACCAGATTTGTCATGATTCCCCTTTTTAGCCTATTGGCTTAAAACATTTTTTCTAATGAAATTATTGTGTCAATTTAGCTGACCATATTAGATCTTACTTGTGCCAGTGCATGGTATTTTCGAACTACACTGTTTCTTCCTGACATGTCTAGAATTTTGGTCAGTTGTGAGATGAAAAAAATTTGAATCCTCATCTACATATATGTTTGTTCCTCGTGTATGCTTAACTTATATGCATTTATAGATGTAGCGGCTAGTGCATTCATGAAATACTTAAATTTGAGGCAAAAGGAAAAAGGAACGATACATCACAAAATCTTCTCCCCAGAACGTTTGTTATACCGTATGTGGCCTACATTAATTACCACATATTACTCTAGTATACTATGGCAGTTGAAAAAAATAATACTAGCGTTGATTAGAGAACAAATTTTTATGGGAAGAACTTAGTTGGTAACTAAGAATCAGAATAGAAGTACCCTTTGTAAAAGAAGATGACCATATTTACACTCGCTGAAAACCAAATGCTAAAAAAATATTGCTACCAAATCGTACCATCTTTGTTTGGTGCATCACTGACCCCAGATAAAGAGCAGTGTAAACAGTAGGAACAACTTTCTTGTCACATTATGAGTTGCCGCTGAAGAGTAATCAGACGACGGTGGTGGTGGTGGATTCTTGTAGTAAAATGGTAAGTAAGGAAAAATTGGATTAGGAGGTGGAGGACCATTCACGTACAATGGTGGAGGTAAAATGTATCCATCTCCATTTGGTGGAGGGTAGTTGACTGGCCCTGACGGTGGCGGGCAGTCGGTAGGGGTCGGTGGAGGAAGGCAAGAATAGGGACATCCATTTGGTGGTGGTGGAGAAGTATAGAGAATAGCTTGATCATTAGAACTTGTTTCCTCAGAGACTTGAGCAATTCCAGAAGAGCTGAAAGTTAATATTGTTAGTATGATTAATGGAGGAAAAAGGGTGGCCATGGAATAATGGAGGACACTTTGCAATATATATGAATATATATATACACATAAAGAAGAAAGGATACATTCAAGTTGATGGTGGTCTCTCAAATGGAATATTAAGATGGCACCCTCGCTTTTGGATAAACACATTTGAATAGAAACGCTTCCTCTTGACTTCTTAAGTTTTACACATTAACAGCTAATCTGATAATAATCTTATCGTTTAGTCTATCACAAGCTAAATTACACCCATAATGTGCAAGTGTATTACAAAATATTTCATATAAAGGTTAGTATTTAATTACAGTAGATGGTCATTCGATAAAGTAATTATCAAAAAATTGGTCATTCGTTGTATATGTATATATAGTCAGTGTATATTTCATGTATAATCAAACTATATTCAGTTTTTGAGTGTATCATAATGTATATTCAGTATAAAACTCATGTATAATAATCTATATCATATAGTTAGTATATACTTTTTATGACTTTGACCAAGCTATATTGTATGGTCATTGTATATTTTCCATGATATTTTTATCTAAAAAAATATGACTATATTTATTGTAAATTAATTAGTTTATTATATATATTTGAAATTATCTCTTTTTCGGTCTAGTATATAGTAGTTGGTAGTTATAGTTGCACTTACAAATGTAACAACGTAACCAAATAATTGATACAAAAGAAAATGTTGCCCTAGCAATCACTATAAGTATGTCCCAAAGTATGATTATTTATTGTTTATGTTGATCCAAATGGAAACACTTTTTCTTTACACTTTGGAATCTATTCTATTCTGAAGTCCAAAAAATGATTATTTTTTTTCCATTTAAATAGTATATCACACCATGAAAAATAATATGTAGAACTATATCTGAAATCTTCTTAACGCCGTGAAATATAAATAATCTATACATTTATATGCATATAAAGTTTATATCAAGACGAATAGCATAACGGTTTATAAAGAATTATTCAAAAAAAAAAAAAACGAAGGAATAACATAAAGTTGATGAGCATCAAATGTAGCTTGGGTGCATGTGGCTGAAAAGATTGTTGCATCAGTCTACATTTGGAATCCAAGGCCACAATGATTTGAGTTAAAAGGACAAGTTTGATAGCTTTTGCTATGTATAAGATTTGAGAAAGGGTCCGATCATAAAGGTTTATTGTACATAATTTTATCTTACACTTCTGCCGGAAGTCATAACCATAATAATTTGAGTTCATTTTCAGAAATGAAATCATTCTTAAAATGTTAAATGGGTATTTTTATTCCATGGAAATTAATGTTGATTAATCTAGTTAAATAAAAAAGAAATTATTGACACGAGATTATCCTTCTAAGTACAGGAGAATCGAATCTAGCTTGCTTTATATGTGCCTTTAGGTGAAAGGTCAAATTACATGTATAAAGTAGCTAGAAATAATAATTGAGAAAATTGAAAGATTATACATTTTAAGAGTATATTATCAACGATGTCAACTCTTAGAAATATTTATAATTTAAATTTTTTATTTATATTTATATTATCTCATGCTATTTATACATGTATACATGTATGTGAAAAGTCCAAAAAGAAAAAAAAACAAAAAAAATGAAAAATAAAAATAAAAATTTTGTCTCTCATACAGGGGAAAACACAAAAAAAAAAAGGGAAAAAAGAATAAAAATAAAGGAACATAAAAAAAATTAGTGTTAATTATTTGACTTTTCTTTTTATTAATTTATTGTTTGTAATTATTGAGGAATTTTACCTTAAATATGTTGTGTTACCTTAAATTTTTTAATATTAATCGACAATAAATAATTTTTTTGAGTTTTATTTGTACTGAATGAAAATAGTTAGTATTTTTTTTTGGTGAATTGACGATGGTATAGTTGGTTATTTTTTTAGTGATTTATTTGGTTGATTATGTATTTAAGTTGTTTGGTTGGTATCATTTATTTGGTATTTAATTTGTATTTCTTTGGTTTATCTGCGTGTGATATTTTTGGTTGATATTTGATTGATTTTTTCTTGATTTATTTGATGTGATTTATTTGGTTGAGTATTATTTGATGTAAATTTGATCTTTAACTCTTTAGTCGTATTTAGTTATTTTTTTTTGTTGGTGTTAATATTATTTAATATTGTCGTTGGGGCACGTGGCAATACACTACAGTTGATCAACACGTCTCCTCTGCCACCGCCTTCAGGAACCAACACGTGTCTGATTCCATATTTAAATAAACGCAACATTATCACCGCGGCCATTCTCCATGTTTTCTTCACTACAAATCCTATTAATAGCCCAATTTTCAGCTTCCAATTTTGTATTCATTCATGTTCTTTTTAGTACCATTTTTGTGTAACATTACAAAAATTGCAGCCTTGTTGTTGTTCCTCTTTGCTCAAGCTGGTCCTCTCACTCTGCATTTAGCGAATATTACTTAGAAAAAATAAATGGGTTTCGTTGGGGTTCCGATTTGTGTGCAGTGTGGCAACGCTAGCAATCCTTGTAGGTACGTGATATTGCTTTCGACTCGAACTATGTATAATAAATTTAATTGCAAAAAAAAAGAAGTAAAAATATGTTATGTAAATTTCAAATATTTGTAGGTGCAAAGTGGTGGGGCCAACACTTGGTTTTTTGGCATTTGCTGCGGCAGCAATTGTAGAATGGCCAGTTGGTGCATTAGTTTATGTGTTCCGTCACTCTAAGGGCCGCAGGATTATGGGTCATCCAGCAACTGTGATTTATCCTTGTGTTACCAACTCTATTCCTATTTAACTTTGGTGTTTTTATTTTCTTTTCAACTTTAATAATGATGGAAGAATCAATTAATAATGTTGCTTGTAATGGTCTTACGATAAATGTATGTCGGTTTTAATTACCTTACCTAGTAAATAAAATGGAAGATCATGTGCTTTGGTTGTAGCACAATAATATAATGTATGTTGCTTCTTGCATTATGGTATACAAGAATAGTCTCTCTTTTTTAGTCGTGGTTAAATTCTTGACATCGTACTTGCAGTCTTTTCACATTATGAACTACTACAGGAACGATATCGATAAGCTTTCAGTTAAGATGAAGAGTTAGTCTTGTCTTGCGTATGATTACTAATTAATTTTGAGGTCATTTACCCAAATATACACGTAGGTAGGTTAAGTATCACTTCTGAATTTAGAAAAAAGATTATTTTAAATAAATCACTCAACTCCTTAATAAAATTACATTTAGGCAATATTAATGAACTCAACGTCGCACAGGGTAGTTTAGTCATTCTTTTGTCATTTTGCATTCAAATTTGTGTGGTCAAAATTGCACTTTGAACACGGGAAAATGTTTCTAGTGTCAGTCGTGTTCAGGGACGACTCAAGTCAACCAGTCAAGTCAACAGTATATGTTACGCTCTTTTACTATTTGACTTTGTTATATTTATTAAAAAATAATTATCGATGTTAGTATTTGTTATATTATCTCTTGTAATATTACGTTTTGATTCTTGATAATGATTTGGTAAATAATATTTAATATTAAGATTAAAATATAGAAAAAGATAATTGATTTTTCTATATATATTAAAAGTGACGGATAAAAATAAAAATCTGTTTTAGGAATGAAACGATGGAGATAACACTTGATTCACAGCAATCTTTACATCCATTCATTTTGAAAATGAGTAGTCCTTGGTCATAGTCAATATTCAAACACCTTCTTTATACAATGACCAAATTGGCCTGATTTATATGGAGATATCATGAGTCATGACCAACATTTTGCTGGAAATTATTCTGTAGAGGTAAGCTGATAATGATAGAACTTTTGATGATAACAAAGAGAGCTATAATGAAAATATGATTTGGTCAATTGGCTACATATGAGAATACTAAATTATCGTGTTTTTTATATGAAAAGAAAGAATCTCCTACCATTTCTCAAAAAAAAAAAAAATTGAAATAAAAAACATAATTATTATATAATTCAACTAAGGTAGAAAATTCAGGGCAAATGGTAACAATATCTACCTTAAAGGAATTTCCCTGAATGTTCAACTAGTAAAAGGATTGACTTTGAATAGAAAGTAGAAACAAGTCATTCTACTCTGCTTGCTTAGTAATATATAAAGCCATAACCATAGGAAGCAACCATTCATAGCTTCAATTTGTTTATCATAAACTTCATTTACTGATCATTTTGCTTGCAATAATCTTAGTTTAACTGTCCATGATGGGCTTTTTATGTGGGGCTGGCTTTCACAAGAGGCAGAGAGTGCAATTAGGGGGTAAAAAGCCAGTGGAAAGACTAGAGAGCAGCATAAGAAGTAAAGCTCTATTGATGGTTAAAATGATATCTTGGAAGAAAAAAGTGGAGCATGATGATGATCCAGTAAATTGGGAAGATGAAAACGCGCTGTGGAAGAGAACCATTATCAAAGGAGAAAAGTGCCGCCCTTGGGAATTTTCAGGCAAAATTTCTTATGATGCTAATGGCTATCTAGTGCTCGACTGATCAATCTTTATTCTTTCACTACTTCTGCCTTCTTTTTATTTCTTCATGGTTGTAATTATGTTAGGATTTACGTTAAACAAATCGATGTAAACAAAGGAAAGAAGAAAAATAACTCAAATTGGAGCAGAGGATTTATTGAAGGAAACAGAATGATATTCTTAAAGCTTACAGTTTGCAGAGCTTTTGATACTTTTGATCAATTTCAGTTCCACTTATGAAATTCTTTCTTAATTCAGTCTCAAAATCTAGTTCATTAAAAAAATGATATAAGAAACCAACAACTGGTTCCCTCAATCATGTGAGACTGAGCATAGGAAAATCCCTACATGTTTCACCTGATGGGAATAGGCCAACTTATTGGCCACTCCACCAAACAATTTATTAGAGCCTCATTAACTTTGTGTGCCCACCAAAATCTTATCTTCTAATTCATCTCTTCCTTTCCTATCTCACCTTCACTTCCATTTCAATGTTTTTTTTTTCATACGCTCTCGTATTAAAGTTCAAGTAAATTCGAATTTTGGTATCAGCAATAGAACTCAACATGAAGGGACCAACCATCCCACCATAATCCAGTAGTTTCATTTTGGTCTAACCTTAACACAATGCCCAAGATAATCCAGAAACTTTTACCCTCATAAATTATTATTATATTTAAAACTAAAACTTATATTTAAATTTATAACAATGTTTTTAAGCTATATTTAGAATTCTATTACTACACTTAACATAGTGCATTAATAATTGAATAATTTGTGAAGCTTTACCGTCTGAGAGGGAAAAATGCAGATTATTTATTGAAGAATATATGTATTTAACACAAATTATAATTAATTAAAGATTAAATCGATCTAATTCAAATTATAATAACTACAATTAAAACTTATCAATGACTAAAAGTGTAATGTTTCCATAAATTATTTCATAACAAAAAAATATAAGCAACATAGGTCATTTGCACTTGTTCTCCTATTCTATATTGGTATTGAATTTATATTTCTCGTAAAATTATTATTTTTTTGAAAACATTAACTTATATTTCTGTATTATTATATTATAAAAATTATGGGAAATATGACTTCAATTTTTAAAGGACCTACTTAAAAAGGCAAAACATACAATTTTATACACTAACATAGCGGTCCGAAAATAATACTGTATAATGTTTGTTTACAAAATAATGATTTTATCCTATGCAGTTAGGATTGATATCTTTGTCTCTTCTGCCTAACTTTTTAATGTCATCGACCAGATATTCAAAAGCATTGTACGATGAACCTCCTTCTCCAACACTAATTTTTGCCAACATAGATAACTTGTCAATCGAATTCTTGAACTTATCCTTATTTGTTACCATGAAATCTTTCACCACCTTCTCAATAATGTATCTATCACAAATGTCTTTCATGTCCAACCCAATTTTCCATACCTCACCCACAAATCTACTAGTGACTCGTTGGTCCACATAAACACCCCAACAAATCATGGGCTTTCCTTTAACGATACTTTCCATGGTCGAGTTCCATCCACTGTGAGTTAAAAATCCGCAAATAGCTGGGTGGGATAGTACTTTCTCTTGTGGAGCCCAAGTTACGATGTATGCTCTTTCTTTGCAATTGTCCGTTAGCTCCTTCACAAATTGGTGGCTAAACTCTTCTTCTCTTACCAAGTTGGACCTCATGACCCACAAGAATCTGATTCCACTGTTTACTAACCCATGCCAAAACTCCATAATTTCCTGCTTTGTCAAAGTTGCAAGACTTCCAAAACTTACATAGATTACTGATTCTACAGGCTGTGCATCGAGCCATTGAATTGAACTGTGATCTTCTTCCCACAAACTATTTGAAGAGGGCATTTGTTTATCAGCAAGCCTAGTTTTGAGCTGCAAGTGTAGCGGCCCAATAGCATACGTTTGTGGACAATGAGAGCGAATATGAGAGAGTAACGGACCGTCTAAATCTTCAAATGTGTTTAATATGAGTCCATGGGATCGAGGTATGCTTTGAATTTCCTTCAAAGCAAGTTGGCAATACAGGTCTGTTGCACAATTGGTGAGGCGATAGAATGGAAAATCACGACGTCGTAGAAGATCTTCCATGCCAGGTACATTTTCTATCAACAGGTCCAAGTCATTTCCTTAACAAAATAGGTTAATTTTTGAGAGTTAGATGGTGATAAATCACAAATTTAACCCCAAATACAGTAGCAAAAGTTTATCCAAGAAGATGAGTAAAATGAATTTGTTCCATCTCAACTCCAAAATCTATGTTTTGGGGGCAGGGGATGAATTTTACTACGAGGGACCATGGGTAAATGAAAGTTTAAAAAAAAAAAAAACTATAGGTGGTCTCTATTTCGTATTAATTGAATTTACCAGACAATATACATTTATTATAGAGTCTTTTGTTTATCGTCAAGTAGTACAATTTATCTTCTCGAAAATATAAATCTCCGTTAAAAGACAACAACAAAACTTTAATCAATGAAAAAAAAAACCAAAAAATGAGAAGTACCTTTGAAGGGAATATCCCCAGCTTCAATGAGTTTGGGAAAACAGAGGTAAACCCAGAGGCAACAAGGACTAATGGTATCAAAGGAAATGACCGAAACTCCGACCTCATTACAAATATCCACTGCATAATAAAACAAGCCATCTGGTATAACACAAGTAATATCACGCTCCGTTAACATTTCTCTAAGAAAAGGCTCTGCCACAGCTTGCAAGGAACTAATAAGCTCTCCAAACAAAAGAGACGATCGGGGATGATCCTCAGGAAGACCATCGGAAATAGTCCGAAATTGAAATTTAGGATACTGACTGAATCTGAATTTGACATCTGTGTGACGGAAGAGAAGTTTTTGATTGTGCTCTGTATTGAGGAAAGTGACTTGTAAACCGGCGAGGCAAAAGAGCTCGGCAAGTTGAAGCATGGAATTGACAGGGCTTTGTATGGGAAGAGGGAAGAGTAGGACATGAGGAGATATTTTTGGTTCTAGTGTGTTGCTGTGAAGCTCCATTGCTTGTAAGACGTTGTGGAGAATGGGAGATAAGATAAGAGAGATAGATATATAGCTGCTACTTGCATCAACTGTGAATAAGTTTTTTAAGAATGACGACAGAGAAAAAGATTTGTCAAAGATACTTGGATTAGGATTTGTTCTATTAATAAATGGAGTTGGTGCAACTTTTCTTGTTTCTAGTTCAATTCATTAATGCTACTTACCTTTTCCTTTTCTACTTACTTTTCTTCTTTTTCTTCATTCAATCAATTTCAATTCTTTTCTAAGGTTTATGACCATCAAGTTCCATCTACTTTAGCATGAAAAATGCCTTTTTTATGTGATTTTACTCCATTCCTTTAGTAGCTCATCTCACTTGATTGACTATCTCAACTTCTACGTTGTTGGTGGAGGTTCGATTTTCATATTGTAATTTCCTCCCCATTTTTTCTTTCTTTACCTTCAATTTTTTTTTAAAAAAAAACTACATTCCTTCTTTTTCAATTGTATCAAAGTCAAACTATATGATTTTTGATTAATATTTTATTATTTTAATGTGAAAAAAATATTTTTCATATAGTTTTAAATATTTAAATTTTATTTTGTAATATTCAAATAACATAATCTAATTTAACTTTAAAAATTAATTCTTCAAAAATATAACATGACAATAAGAAAATAGAGGAAATTAAAAAAAAGATATTTTTCATTCAACGATACGATATTAATTGCAGTACTCTATTCAGGGTTTTTTTTTATTTTTTTTGGTAATGCAATCTAGTCAATGATTTTAATTTTCTGGTAGTGAAATCTAATGTACTTATGTAGATAAAATGGTCAACTCTATTTTAAAAATTAAACTCCCTCCTCAAATTTTGAACAATCATCAAACTTTCCTCTTTATTTTCTAAATTGTCTATTTTATTCTTATTATATCACATATATGTAATTGTTCTTTATATTATATATATATAATTTTTTAAATCTAGATATTTATGAATTTTTCTTTTATTCCATTAGCATTATAAATAGAATGATATTTTTATGAATACATCACAAATTGTACTTTTCATATAGCTTTGAATATTTAGATTTTTATTTTGTAATATTCAAGTAATATAATCTAATATAGTTTTAAAAGCTAATTAAATTAATTTTTCAATAATATAACATGACAATTAAAAAAATGGATGAAATAGAAAAAAGACATTTTTCATTCAACGATACGATATTAATTGTAGTACTCTAGTGAGGGATTATTATTTTTTTGGGATAATGCAATCTAGTCAATGATTTTATTTTTTAGGTAATAAGATCTAGTGTATGTAAATAAAATAGTCAATTTTATTTTAAAAATTAAACTCCCTTCTCAACTTTTGAACAATAATTGAACTCCAACCCCCACCCCCTCCTTTTTTTCTTTAGAGAGGATTGATTCCCTCGTCAGAGAACCATCATTCACATACTATTCTTTCTTATTGAAAAGAGCGATTGAGAATCTTAAGAATCCAAACAAAGATGTGAGCGTACCCTAAGGTTCTCCTTTCTCCCCCTTTTTCAGCGAACATCATTAACCTTATCTTTTTATCTTATGAATTGTCTATTTTATCCTTATTATATCATACATATATAATTTGTTCTTTATATTATATATATAATTTTTTAAACCTAAGTATTTATGAATTTTTCTTTAATTCCATTAAAATTATAAGTAGAATAATATCTTTATGAATTTATCACAAATTTTAAATATTATTTTATGATTGTTATTTCAATATAATATGCATTAAGCGTGTGTATATATGTATGCATGTATTTTTATCTTTCTTCACTCTCTTACTTTGTGTTTCATATAACTCGACACTTTTTGATATGACACTCATTAATTTTTTTTAATTAGAGGCGTAATTTACTAAACTAACATTATGAATAATGTTTTGAAACTTGAAATTTGACTATTATTACTTTATGTAGTTATTTAATACTAAGGGTAGAAATAAAATGAAATATTAAATTTTTTTTATTTCATAAATTGAACAAGTTAATTAAATCAAAGCATTTTTAAAACGAGGATCAAGAAATATAAATGACGGGAATATTCTCTATTGTCTATATAAATAAACTAATTTTAGTTGACATTAATCGAGCATTACATAAATTATAGTTTAATAATTTAAAATCTAAATAAATACCATCTTTAAAAATTTAAGCATAATTAAATTAATCATTTTATAATTTTACATCAGTGTATATTTGTATAGCTATTACTCTTGCTAATTCACTTGTATAGATGCATACTAGAGTTTTGATTATTATTAATAAAATAAATTTTCTTATTATGCTAGTTTACTTTATTATAGATCATTGCTTAAATACTTAATCAATATTTCTCATTTTTCTGTCAAAAAAATAATGTTTATGTTTTTATAAAAAAAATGTTGATAACGAAATGATATAATAAGCATTTTAAAATTTCAATTAAAATAAAATAAAGAATTTGATTATTATTCAAAATTGAGAAAGAATTTAAGTTTAAAAATACAGTTCGAGGATGAAAATGAGTTTCACCCAAATAAAAATAACCTTTTAATACCAATTATAGTTTGTTTTTTTGCATTCAATAGATTCTAACAAGTTAGGGTAACAACAACAATAATATCAAATTCAATATAATCTTAAAAATGTGAGATCGTAAGAGTATATACAAAATTTATCTTTTATTTTAAGAAGATAAAGAGATTATTTTTAATATATACGATCGATAACAATAATAATAAATTTAATATAATCTCATAAATAAAATATGATAAAGATAGAATCTATACAAATTTTTAATAGACGCTCATCTCAAAATTATGATGATGATGGACCCGAAAAATAAAATTAACGTAAACAAATTTGGACAGAGAGAAAAGAACAAAATAAAAGTGGCACGGATAAGGGCCAGGCTACAAGAATATATAGACATCATCCTTTATGAATGGTTTTAAATGATCTCAATCCTCAGCTAAACCACCAATCCATTCATCTTATTTTTTTCCCAACACTTAATCCTCTTGTAAAAAATGTTTTAAAAAATACTCCTGTTTCATTGTCCTTTTTTTTTTTATTCATTCTAAAAATAATGTCAATCTTATAACCTAAAAATTTCTCATTTGTAAAATGATTCTCGATCACATAAATATCTAAAATAATTTTACACGATAAATTTCAAAAGTCTTTCTTCCTCTCTTTAAGTATTGTGGGTGTCACATAAAATGAAACCGATGAATAAATAAACAGAGTGAACAAAGAAAATCAATCCATATAACAACATTACCAGCAAATAAACAGTTTGTTTTTTTTCAAAAGAAGAAAAAAACAGAAGATTTGTAAAACTATATGCAATTCTTGAAACTAAATTTGACCCTATAACAAATCAAATAAGAAAAAAAAAAACTAACTGTTATAACTGGAATTAGGCATACAAAGATCCATAATTTTCTCAGCGACCTCTGTTTCATCTCTGCTTTCTTCAATCAACTGTTGTACTACACTTTTCGGCAGCTTCATCTTCAGTTGAACTTTACCCGGCTTCGTCAAATCTGAAGCCGATCTTCGGCTCAACATAAGACACTCCAGCCGGTCGTGTGCGCTCATATGAACAGCTGATTTCACCCTTCTCGTAATCTTACTAGTACTAATTTCTTCTTTAGGAAACAGAGGCAATTCTACAAGGAAGTATATCTTGCTGGGCTTCAGTTCTTGTTCCGGCTCTAATGGCTTAGCTCTAATCCCAAACTTCTTCACTTGTTCAGATTCCAATAAAACATGACCTGGGTAGTCCTTAACTACGTCCGAGGTTGTTATTGGTGTGTTCAGTTTCAAGATTTCGCCGTTAATCTTCATCACCTTTGTCTTCTTCTTAATTCCTCCTATGTTGTTCCCCATTCTGTTTCTCCTTTTTCTTATTGTGGTTCCTCCACTTATATTATGGTGTAATTATATGGACCACGAACTAACTTTTTTGTTAGTGCGTGTGCGTGTGAATTTGTGGAAGTATACTGGAAAAGGATTTATTTAGTGGCGTATGGAGTGTATAATTAACCGGTTGAACTGGATTTAAAATATTAACTAAAATCTTAAAAGATACTCATTTCATCCATCTTTATTTTTCGTTCATTTTTACTTGTCTATTATATTAAAAATATATGTTTAATAATATTTGTCCATCTTTACATTTAGTTTTTAAATTACCCTTATTTCTCTATTATATTTTTTAAGATATTGTATTTATTATATTCAAAAGGTAATTTAGTAAAATTATTCCTATTATTTATTGTTTCCTAGTCCTTGTGTCAAATCAATAGTGGACAACTATTGTTGAATAGAGAGAATATAGTAAATTTTAAAGCCGTAAATTTAGAAATAGTAATTGATGAAAAATTCACTTAAGAAATTACATTGTATATGTTGTTGATGTAATTAGTGGTAAGAACTCAAAGGTTGAATAATGATGAAATCAAAATTTTTGTCAAAGATATCCAAGAGTGATAAGAATCTCTCTCTATATATATACACACATTTTTATTTTCTGAAATTATTCAACTTACCATCTTTTCGCCCTAAAATTGAATCCATCAAATTTAAATATGGATCCGCTATAAACTATTGAAGAGTCTTATCAAAATTTGTAATATGACTTCTTTTATAATACTATAAAAGGATCATTTGATATATGGACTAAATTATTCTAATATTATAAATTTTAAAGATCCTGAAATATTTTATTTTTATCTCGCCCACCAAACAATTAATATTATGGCAAGATAAACATTTTTCTTAGACGAAGTGGGAAAGGGGTTATTCAATTCTATCACGACAAAATTATATCTGGCTCTGCATAGAAAACAAGAAAAGAAAAAGGAAGCAGACTTTTGTTATAAAATATTCACATTGGAGGGAAAATGGGGAGTTGGGGTTTCTTTGGTTTGTGATAATCTAAGGCTAGTGGGACTATACTTTTTTGGCGTGGTCTGATTATGATTTGTTGGGAGATTTAATATTATAAGCATAGAATGTCAAGTCTAATTTAGTTACTTGTAAAATTGGCAACTGTATATAAGTAAACATTATTTGATAACGTAAAAGATATTTAAGTAAACAACATGTTATACACCATATTTAAATAAATTGTTTGTGTATATGACTGAAGTATAAACGGCCTTACGTTTAAGATTGTCATAAAGTCCCAACCAAATTGCTATCTGGATGTAGACAGCAGAGCGTTTACAAATTCAGAGTCGTAATCCTTAATTTTTGTGTGTTGATTAAGGAAATGTTTGCTTTTGTCACAAAGAATTTAAAATTTATTATCTTTGTGTTTTCATAGAAAAAGTCGAAGGAGGATAAGTTAGACTTGCTATTGCTTATTTAAATGAAAGCATAATATATAAACATGCCTTTTAACTTGGCCTCAACTAATATATGTGTCTTCTAATTTTGGTTATGCACAAGTAGACATTTAAACTTAAACAAAATTAAACAAATAGACACATGTTTCAACTGCTTTTTCACCATGGATTATGGTGAAGCACAAAAGAG
The DNA here is from genome assembly GCA_038996855.1 of Solanum aculeatissimum. NCBI lineage: Eukaryota > Viridiplantae > Streptophyta > Magnoliopsida > Solanales > Solanaceae > Solanum > Solanum aculeatissimum. The sequence continues at coordinate 2,620 of JBCEWC010000921.1, read as the reverse complement.
TGGTGCCTTGCCTCAAGTGACCAAGTCAACAATTTTGGTTAAGTTGAAGATTTGATATTTTATAGCGCCACTGTGACTAAGATAAACTCTCTAAATAAGGCCAACAAATTCACTTTATTAATCTATAAAAAGGTGTTAATACGATCTTATTAGTATAAAAATATTGGCTGACGTTTGTGGTGATGCTTTGGAAATTTTTATATGTTTAGAGTATTAAAGATTAGAGTGAGCTTGGCCGGAAAATGTGATGTTCATTGAAAACATTTTAATTCCTTTTCACGTACTTTAGTCTAGCAATGCTCCTTTTATTTCATATCATTTGAAAGTGTTTCATTAAGTGATTGTGAATTAATTAGAATAACTTGCAGGCACATTCAAAGATCCCCATTTTATTAATGCTTAGTCAAGTATATAAACTATTTTCACATCATGATTAAAAAGAACGAGGTGGGGATAAGGTGCGCGCCTCGCAGAATTTTCTGAGTATGTTATTGTTGATTTATAGAAGAAGATTTTTATGTTAGTTTAATTTGATAACTCAACAAATTTTACAAAAGAGCAAAATCCCAACTAAAGCTGGACAGGGGAAGTGATGGTAAGATCAAGTCAAGTTGCTGGATGAGTTCAATTGTGTCATGTTCACCAGTAATAACTTTTAACCAACAAACACCCATTAATGAGGACGTTGGTAAGGAGAAAGGGCTTGAACACCTAGAGGTATATGCTAGATTGGTTGCCAGTAATAGCCCAACATTCCCCAAAACTACATGCATACTAGAAGTGTGTGTCCATTTCAAAATAAGTTGGAAAGTTAAGCTAATTGCTCAAGTATATGTTCATGAATGGATAGAAAAGCATCAATATACGTTGTTGAATCATAGAAATTTAAGGTATTGATGCATAAACTTGTCGACTGTTTGTCAATGAAGGCATGGAACTTGATGACACAATACCTAAATCAAAGCTAGGCTGCTATTAGGAGCAAGACATAAAAGATCAACTATAACGAATATGAAGTTGTGGACTTTATTTTTAAAGAAGGTTGGGCCACATGGAAAACATGGTATCTATCTTCTTGATAAACAGTGTGTTAGTTGATGTTAAGCTAAAAATACGTATTTTTAATCATTATTTATCTAATATTTAATATTTTTATTTGTTCTTTTGTAGTATAAATTTTATGAATTATGCTAAATTGTGTATTTTGTTTTTAGGAATAAATTGACGCAAAAATGAAGAGATTTAGAGATCAAACAAATTAAAAATGAAAGATTACAGAAGAAAAATCAAGCAAATAACTTGATGTAATTTGAATATACTAATATATATTATTATATACATATAAATGCTTGAAGAATTGCAATTGAACTGTCACGTGGCAATAACAATTGTTGAAGGAGGTGTACAACAGCAACACACACGAGCAGTTCAATTTCCTTCTAGATTTAGGTTTTTCAATTTGTTTTGGACGCAATTGTTTTATTTGGAATTTTTTCTACATCTATAGATGTTCCATAAAATTAGATTTTACATAACTTTTGACCTAGAGAGAAATAAAAATTGTCGTGGAGGCTAAAAAATTTTGATTTCATCTTTTCTTCTCCATTATTATTATTTATTTTTTACATTTATCGTTGAATGATTTGTGATAATTTCTTCACGTCTGTGTGGAGTTAAACTTCTCGTTCTAAGATTATGATAGCTAATGAGATGATTGTTTAGTCATTACTAATTCGAAATATTTGTTTATCGTATCAGTTGTTCCTATATTCCTTTAATCTATATTTCATAGTCTGGCTAACCGTGGAATAAATCTATTGTCTGCTCTAAATTCGAGAGATGTTGGAATGGATAGAACTCAGGGTATAGGGAGTTTGTTTGTTCTAGGAGACTAGGATGATTCGTGTATGGAAACTTGTGACACCTACCCATCCACCTCGCTTGATTCAAATACAGGAAGATAACTTTAATGCATTTTCAGTGATCATGCCTATCTCCGCTCAACGATGTAGTTAGGCTCTCAATGAGAATAGAACGGGTAGAGGTGTGCAACCTTGCTTAGTAAATTAAACCCTGTGAATCAGTAACTAGATAATCAAATAACTTAATAAAATTGATGCTAAACATGATTATTAGCTAAACTATAATCTTAGTTCGATTCATTCATTGATTGTGTAAAAATATTTCTTCTCTTGGTGAATTGTTGACTGTTTAAATAAATAATTAAAATTAATATAGCTTAGTAAATAATTAATCAACAAATCCTTTAATTTGACATCCCATCTCTTTTAGAGTCACTATATTACTTGGGTTGACCATGTACACTTGCTTGGGCTAGGGAAGCTAGTGTCAGCCCAAACTACTATCTAGGGATGGCAATGGGGCGGATGTGGGGCGGATTTAGAGCTATGCGAGGCAGATACGGGTTTGATGTTATGTGGGGCGAGCGCGGGTTGAAATAACTATTTTTAAAACTAATGTGGGGCGGGGCGGGTTGCGGGTTCAAAAAACCAAATAGTAATTCGAAGAAAATTAAATATTTATAATTAGTAAAAATCAAAGATATAAACTTTTTATATTAAACGTTGACTTTAATTTTATTTTTTTTCTAAAATTTAAA